>CAJUYI010003573.1:7884-22569 GCA_910591695.1 Galerucella pusilla | reverse complement strand
ATTAAATGTACTACTTCAGTCCCGCGGTATATAATATACTATTATTTCAACAGAGTAAAACTTATCATTATGAATTAATCCATTATTTAATATTGGTATGCATTCAGTTACAAACTTAGTAAGGAATAAATTAGCACTTTTTGGTTTCTCAAACCCCTGATAAAGTCCAGCAATTTCAACTTCTCTTTTGTTTAATTTTGATAAACTAATCATTATTGGCCAAAGCTGACTTCCAGAACTTTTAGCCAATGGCAAACCATTCACATTTACAAAGACTTCCAGATTATAAATATACAGATTTGTCATTCAATTTGTCAATTAATTCCAAAATATCCAAAAAAACTGTAAATATAGCTGTTTCTAACTTTGCCATCCTATCATGCAAAACAACAGCTGTTGCTATTGGGCGGAGTAGAATTCAATGAGACCTCTGGCGGAAAAAATTGTAACTGACCCAACGAGTAAAATAATTCGTTTTGCATTGTTTTTGTAATATAAGCAAGTCAACGTAACTACCGTAAATTCGTACTTTATTTATTTAATTTTGTGTCGGTGACAAGTTTAAAACTGTGTTTTTCTATTTAACTTAACTGTCATCAATTCTAAGGTAATATTTTTATATAATCAGAGATATTATGGAAGAAGTTAGGTTATTCTATTTTTTGTTTTCATTGCAGATGAAAGAGAAAATAAGCCGATATTAAAGATTTAAATTATTACTCAATACAAACCTACCTTCCCTGCAGCTTTTGTAGATATAATTATATAAAAAAAAACACTAAATCAGACCTAAAACCAAACAGTTGATTGAAAGCTTGTTGTACTTTTCACTCAATACAAACTTACCTTTCCTGCAACTTCTGTAGATATAATAATATCAAAAGTGAAATACAAACACGAAATCAGGCCTAAAACTTAACAATTAATTAAACGCTTGTTGTACTTTTCACAAATATCAACCATACCTATTACTCCAAAAATAAAAATATTAGGAGTCAAAATTTAGTTTAACAACATAAAATACTAAAGCACATTCAAAGAAAAAGCAAAAGTTTTACAAAACACACACTGAAAATAACTAAAACGGCAAAATAAAACCACTTAATTATCAAAGGGCTTATACGGCAGCTGATTTGTTTTACTCGTTGCTAAGATGACATTGACATTTCATAGCGCCATCTATCGAATTCTACTTTTCCCAATTGATTTAGCTGTATCTTCTTCGTCGTCAATCATTTCCTCGAGGGCATTTATAAAACCTTTATAGCCCCGTAAGAGTGCTTTAGTGGCTTCAACTCGACATGACCGGCGAGTTCTTGTCGTTCTTTTCGGCACGAGAATAGGCTGGTCAGTTTTCGCTTCTTTTAATCATCGACTAACTGTTTTATACCTGTTAGTTGAAGCCGTAAAATATACATACAGCTCTTCTAAAAAATCAAAGAAACTTATTGCTCCGAGACAACAACTGGCCCGATCAAGCTTCTGACTAATCCTTGAGCTGTGATGTTATCTTCAACCTCATAAGTTTCGAAGTAATAGAAACTTGACAGCATTAGCATTGTAGAGTTTAATAATGGATAACAATAAATCGATTGTTGAAGTGCAAAACCTGGTAAGTCGATTTTTATAAATTTTACAGGTTTTGACTTATATTATTTAAACTTTTTGCAAAAACTCACGAGGTTTGTAACGAAAAGTCAATTCTTGAAATAATTGAATATGTTGGGTAAATAAATATAAGGACATAATTTACCATAGCTATACATTCATTCAGAGAATGCAAAACTAAAAAACTAGTACCTACGTAACTAAACCCTATAGTTTTAATATTATGAGAACAATTTTTGTTTCTTAACTTTAATGAAACTGATCTTAGGTTATTTTTCTTGACTAAAGGCTGTCATAAAATGATCTGTAGTCCTTTGGGATACATTTTTTTAATTCCTGGAGGTGTTGAAATTTATCAATGTAATTTTTAGTGGTTCAGAATACAATGACAGAACCATGAAACCAATGTCTTTAATTTTCTGCTTACGTCTTGTTATTGGAGTCCAAGCGTCCAAGTTATTTTAAACTCAATGGTGCTATCAACCCAATATGCTAAGCATCTTAGATCCGTCACTTTTGGATCATGAGTCTTATTGCCTGGCCGAATGGGAGTATAGGAATTTATAACGGAATATTTTTTGAAGAAAGTGTGAGAAAGACAATTAACTTCATACCTATTTTTAGTTTTAGCAGTTTTTGCTATTTGCACATAACACCCGGGCACATGAACCTCCCGATTTTTTGATTTCTTTTCTATGCAGGCGTGAATGGAGTCACACTTCATTTGGGTGTGTCCTTTTTCGAGGTAATATTGGTATATTCCAATGTTTTTTGTTTTGGCCAATGCGCATGAAGCATTGGATAAGTTAACGTTTCGATTTTGGTACCCACATTCATCACTAAAGATGATGACAGATTTAGTCCGAAGGAACCTAAGATACTTTTTATTCTTTGATGGTTGTTTGTTTCTTCGAATGTTTTTAGCTGGTTTTGGAATCGCTGACTGTTCATTGCCAGTTGATGCATTTCCATCAGTAATATTCTGTCTAATCCAACTTTTAATCAGTGGCGCATCCAGAGTTTGAGTCTGTGACAAGAAAACTTGGATAAATAAGGATTTGATCTTCTTTGAAAAAATGTTAGAAATGGAGCCAGTAAAATAATAATAAATAATAAACAAACTTCATTCACCATCATTTTCCTGTCTAACATTTATACATATAATTGCATTTCCTCTAGAAAGAACAGTAGCTTTTACATGTAGACCCATACAGATTATGTATCGAAAGATTACACCGGCAACTTCGCGAACCCCCCGACATCGAGCGCTCAAGTCTCGCTGCTATGCTGTTGCTGTCTGTTACCATTTATTCTACCTAATGAATAACCTTTCGATACATAATCTGTATACAAATAAATACATATTTTAATACATTCATTTATTTATTTATTGTGCTATAGAATATACAATATAATATTCAATAATAATAGTAATAATACTAATAAATAGTAAAAAAAGTACAAAGCTGTGCATTCATCATACACTATAACACCAGTTGAGTACCGCACTTAAGTGAAACACTTGTATGTGCAATTGAAATGAAAACATTTTAAATGAAATATATCATTTATGAAATTGCCTCACAATAAATAATATCCGAATTGGAAAAAATATTATTCACCACTACATACTATAACAGTCCATCTAAGTACTCTTTATTTTCATATATGTATTTCTTACACAGATTTACAAATGTCTTATATTTGGTTGTTGTTTTTATTGAATTTGGTAAGAAATTGAAAATTTTTGGGTCCAAAATGGTATAAATAACAAAAAACGGTAAAAAAATAAAAAGGTACCTTTCTACCATTTGTAAGAAATTAAAATTAAACACATGTTAAAGAAAAAAAGAAAAAAAGAAATATATATTTTCATGAGCAAAACATACTCGCAAGGCCAGAAAAAATAGAAAAAAATTATAAAGTGAAATCAAGTCGTCTTCTTTATTATTTGCAAATCTATTTATGACATGGTCTACATTTACTTGAATGTTTCTGTGTATAAACAGAAGTGATAGACCAACTAATCTGTCCTGACCCATTGTTAAACGAAGCCAGGTTTTAAGGCGCCGCAGAGAGGAGAAACATCTTTCAGCTGAGGCTACACTAACGGATAGAGTAACCAAAACTTGTAGGCATTTTTTTTATCATAGGAAAAATATTTTCATCGCAAGACGAATATAAACCTATACCATCTGTATCTCTTCTTTTTACGTTTTTCCAAATACTAAATTCTGATTTTAATTTTAAAAGTATTAAGTCCTTATTTTGGGTATTTTCAAGTTTGCTTATATACTCCGCAACTACTTCAATCGACTGAGTAATTTCAGTCTCCGTTTTTTGAAACGAAAATAGAAGGAAAAATTATATTGAGCTCATAAGTATTTAGAGATTCCTCGTTAAAACGAAATTGGAGGTCTTGTAATATACTATCTAACATAGGAATATAAATGTTTATTCTGAAATACGATTCGTTATTTTCTGCAGATATATTGGGGCGATGCGTTTGTCTCTGACTCACTCTTGGTTTGAGAATTTCCAAGTCTAATTTTTCATGGATTTTTGAAACTAAAGAAAAAACGGTGCTAAAATTATTTTCGGAATTTTGACGTCTTTCTTTTAAAACTGCGATGATATTTTGTGTAAGCCTAGTTGCATATTCTTTATCAATCAACTTCGTTTGCAATATTTTACTTAAATAAACGGTCAAAGCCAAAATATCAGATAGAGAGCATAAGGAGACTATAAAAACGGTAGAACCAATAGCATTTTTCAAACATTCTGCTTTTGTAGCAGCTTCCCGATCTTTCCAGTGAGAAATAATATCCAGAAAGTTGACAATTATTTCAATAGTACTTTGGAATTGAAGCACAAATTCGTGACGTTCAACCCATCTAGTCTCACAAAGACTTTTAAGCTGACTATGGCCATCTAAATTTGCTTAAGAAGACAATATCTTTTAGAGGAAGCTTTAAAAAACGCACATACCTCTTTTGTAACGCCAATAGCATTCCTTACACCATGAACATTTGAGGTTTTTGAAATAGATAAATTTAATGCGTGGCTGGTACAAGGACTTTCAAGAGCATTATGTAATTTTTTTTAATTCAGTAACAGCTCCTTTTTGTTCACCAAGCATTAAATTGCAAGTATCAGTTCCAATTCCTGTACACATATCGGGATTTAAATTGATTTTTTTAATAAAATTAAATTCGATTTTAGCCAAAATTACACCAGTAACTGTTGGTTCCAATGGTTATGTTCCGATATTGCTGGTATTACTGGTGACAGTAAGCTATTTCGGAACGCAAGCAGTAGCAGTAATCTTGAACTGCTGAAGATTTTCGGAACGGTCAGTATCAGTAACAGTGTTTTAAAAGGAACAACCATAACCACAGACCATAACCTCTGCCATAACTGTCAATTCATAGTTCATTGGCCGTAACCCATTTATTTATTTATATTTTCATGGTGAATTGAAATGATGGCGGAAATGAATTCAATATTATTGGATGAAATATTAAGCGATAGCGATACTGATTCAGAAAAATCAGATAGTTCAAGATCCTCGAGCTCTAGTGGATCTTTGGAAGATTTCATGAACGTAATTCCAATTATTGACAAGATTCGAGGCCCAATTGAAAGAATACCGAGATTAGAGGGTTATATTGGAAATGTAGTTGGTTCTTACAGCCCAGAGATTTTCAAACATTTCAGGTAAGTAAGGACAGCTCGCACAATTCAATCATCTTGATGATAAATACTTGCAGGGTGTTTCCTGATACATATCAGTATTTGGTACAGTGTTTAAGGGAGAGGATAAGACATTCAGATGGTCCAGGGAGATCTCAGATTCCCTTAGAACACCAAGTGCTATTTGCTCTGTGGTTTTTTGCTACACCAGATTCCTACAGGTAAGTAAATACACACTAATTGTAACCATTATACATTCATCAATCAATTTCTCTAGATCTATATGCGAAAAATTCAATGTTGGAAAAGCCAATGGATTCCGTATAATCAGAAGGGTAGTGAAAAGTATATGTGAACTGGCTCCCAGTTTTATTAAATGGCCTACTAACAGGGATGATGCAGCAATAATTTGGAATGGGTTCAGAGAAAAAGGACCTATTCCAAAAGTTATAGGAGCTATAGATGGTTGTCATATTAACATTACGAAACCACCTGAAGATGGAAATTCCTTCATTAATAGGCACCATAGGTTCTCAATTCAATTACAGGTGAACATGAGCATAATAATTTTCAATCAATTTTTTTATATATTTATTTAATTTTAGGCTGTTTGTAATCATAAATGCATGTTCAGCCATGTTTATATTGGAAACTGTGTGTCTGTTCATGACCAGAGAGTCTTACGATTATCTGAGGTATCTGACTACTTAAATAATCCAGACACTTCCCAGAAGATAGTCATTTGGTTGGTGATAGTGCATATATCATCCATAAACATTTATTGGTACCTTTTAGAAATAATGGGCATTTAAGTGAACAACAAATAATGTATTTCAACACCAGTTTTTCATCTGTAAGTGTAAACATAGAAAGGGCATTTGGTCTTCTGGAAAATAGATTTCGAAGAATTTTAAATTGCTGTCCCTTGACAAATATTCAGTTCATCCCAAATTATGTATTGGCCTGTTGTGTCTTACACAATATTTGTTTGATGAGGAATGACATATTTGATGTGGAGTTTCAAAATGCAGACAATGTTAGAGTTGATTTCCTAAATAGGCATAGACATATTAATGATTTTTGGACAGTGGGTGGTCAACAGAAAAGGGAAAGGATAACTAGAGATATTTGGCCAGGATAACTATGAAATATATCATAATCTTCAATACCAATGATACAGTTTTGATTTCCAAATTAATTGTTGAACTATTTTTCTTTACCTTTAGAATCTATCTTTGTGTTTCATATTGTTTTCATTTATTATTTGTAGTTTATTATATTAATCAAGGAATACTTTGTAGGCCGTAACACCAGATCTATTCTGATTATTGGCCAATTATATGATTAAATAAAAATAAATAATTTCTCTCAAAACTATGTATATGTATAATAGTTAAGAATCATTACAAAAAATACTTCCTTTATTCAAAATATTTTTTATGGAGATTTAGTCTACTGTAAATGGACCTTAAAGAAAAAAATAATTTTTTGAAGTCTAAAACTATTCTATATTCTATATTCTCATTGATTGTGGAGAAGTTGAATTTCAGATGTATAAACTAAGGAAAATATCAAAAGTAAAGTAAGTAATTTTTGATAACAGCAGCTGGAATGCTACTGAAACGTTGAAAATAAGTTTTAAAAGACATTGCACTTTTGATTCCATAAAAACAACCTGAAATAGGAATGTAAATTTAAGAATGTTTCATTACTTTAAAAAATAAATCAGTTTTTGAATCAATTGCTTTATTATTTGCAGCCCCACAGATGTGTAGCCACCATTTTTCATTGCCAGCCTTTTAGGATCAGCACATAAAGTTTGTTTATTGAAAAAACAGTTCTAAATATTTGATAACAAAAATATGGTGAAGGTATATGATAATATAAAGAGCAATAGCAAATTCAACATGTTTAATAAAGTAATAACACAAAAATTGTCAAACATTTGAGAATATAGTTCTCCAAAAAACAACACTTTTTTACTTTATAAAAAATATCGAGACTAACCTAACAAAACTATAAAAATGAGCATTTTTCTCTAAAACTAAAAAACAACATTAAATAATAACATCATCAGAGCCATTAAAAAAACATTTCTTTATGATAGGTACCAAAAATACATCACTAGGTTGATGGACGAGTACTATTTTTGAGCACATTCAGTAACTCTCTTGAATTGCATTTTTTCTTGATGTCTTTGTTCTTTTTTGATCTCAGACTCATATCTTTTTCTATTTTTTTCTTCAAGTCTTATTTTCTTCTCTTCATCACGTTTTTGCCTCTCCATTTTGGAATCACTCAATATTTCTTTTTCGTTTCTTCTTCGAGCAGCCTGTAAAATTAAAAATTCAGGTCAGGAGGTACCCAGATGTTCTCTATTTATGAAGAATAATCCGATTTTTTATCAAGTGAATATTTTATTTTGCATGTTAACCATCCTGTTGCAATACTGAAATTCACATAATATGACAATTTACATACAATTCTTATATGGTATTTCCACAGACATATAAAAAACAATAGACAGAGTTGTTTACAAAATGTGTATGTGACAACATTAATTCTTACTTTACTACAAATTATTTTGTAGTAACGCAGCGTTGTGGAAATTTGTTATTTGTTGAGTTTGAATTTCTTAAATTTTATATTACATACATAGTATAGTATAATTTCCCGCTCATCTTTTGAAATTTTGACAAGTCCGGCAACGCCGCTAGCAAAATACCCCAACAAGCAGCCGCCATATTCCAATATCATTTTATTGATATTTAAAGTGGCGAGTACTGTGTTTTTGATTTATTTGCGTGTATTTCACCTAATTTAGTATTTACTAGTGAAGCAGAGGTGTTAAAAAATTAAAACTATGGTGAGACAGTGTGTGGTGTGCCGGAAAATCGACTATTTGAACCCTAACCTATATTTTCACTGGTAAGTTGTAGTAAATAAGTTAGTCATAGGCGGGTATGTGAATCCTTTTTTCACACAATCTGAATTGGCATGATAAGGACAGAATTGGGTGAAATTACCACTCACATACTTACACATATTTAAGCAGATTGTAGAAAATAAACATAAGATGCTGCACATACCTATATATAAAAAAATGTCTATGATGCTTACCTATAGGAAACATTAGACAAGTAGTTCAGGAATTTGGATAGACTGAGAGTTTTGAGGTATTAAAAACTTCATGTAAGGCTTGCTTTGATAGGCAACTACTTATTGTACCTGTTGCATTTTGTATAGGTGCTAGGAATTATGTAATTTTATTCCTAGCTATAATTTACAATTTACTGGTGGTTTTACCTCATATCACAATACCTCTACTACAACACTATTATCTTCAGAAATCCTAGTTAGTAGTAAAAAATGGGTAAACAGCTAGCCACTGTTGTGTACCTATAATTTTCCAATGATTTCTTCTAGTTTTCCGGTAAGCAAAGCTCGAAGAAATACCTGGATGGAAATACTTGGATTCCAGCCAGATAAAAAATTACCAAAGAGGCCAGAAGTATGTTCTGATCATTTTGAAGGAAATGATTTCACACAAATGACCAATGGAACAAAAATGTTAAGGAGAGATGCAGTTCCTCATTTCGCAATCAATGACTTAACTTTGACGATGTAACTACTTGTAAAATAAAGATGTATTATTTTGTAATTATTTTTATTTCATAAACCTCACAAGAATTTGTATTACCTAGAAGAGCAAAATTAATATAAACTACAATATACATTACTTTTACTGACAATTTTGAAGTTGTTTTAAAAAATGAAAATGTGTAATATTCTCCTTTGAGCAGTAAATATTTCGATGTGATAGTTAGATAAATTGAATTTTTTTATCAGTAGTGACAAATTTTAATATTTATACTAATTTTTGTTGCACAGTTGTTTATTAAGTTTTAATTTAAAAAATCGAAAATATTGTGAAAAAATTCCCGAATTGAGTCTGTTCAATCATTCGCCCCCGTTATTTCTCCGTCTATGGTGTTTATCTGTCGGCCGCCATATTCCAACAATGGTCATATGCTTTGCCTCTTCACCGCCCCTGATCATAACAATGTTGGAGTATAAACATTTCGTATTTTATGAATGAATAGCTCTGTCTATTGTTTTTTATATGTCTGTGGGTATTTCAACTTGCCTGGTTTTGGTTCACCTTGATCCAGTTAATTAAAATATGTAGAAGCGAGTGTGGATGATACAGCCCCTTTTAAGGGTTCAGCCCAAGATTTTTTATCAAAAAGTTCGGACATTACCTAGAAGAAATAATATATCTCATCAGAATTTAGGTTTACACTATCTATAATTACTCTAAATAATAGGTAAGCAATAATTAATTCAGATACATACAGAATAGTATTCCCAAGTGATAGGAGCAGCTCCTGTTTTAGATTGACTATCTTTAATCATTTTGAAACGGCGTTTCAATGTGTCCATCTTGGAAGAACATTGCTGAGGCGACACTTTGATGCCATTCTCATTGAGAGTTGTGGAAATCAATTTCCATCCCTGTTTAAATTGCCCAGTTTCAAATTTACTTCCATTTTCTTTGTATAAGTCTAATAATAAAAGAATGGCTTTATGATTCCACATGAATTTTCTTGAAGATGCTGCAAATTTCATATATCAAGTTTTGAGTTGTTATTTATCTATAAGTTATACTGACCTTTATTGTATTGGATTTCTTCACCTGATATTAAATCATCCCTTACTTGATCCGACGCGTCAGAATCGTTTTGAAGTTCTACATTGAGGGCCTGCAAATAGCGTCTAGCATAATCCGGATCTGAAGTGGCTATATTAAAGTGAAGAACGAACCTTCTAAATTAGTAGCGGTCTCAGCATCAACTTCTACACTAAAACCATCCAGTTCAACACGATACATTTTTTGATTGATTGTACAGATTATAAAAAAGAAAAATGATTATTATTTGTTGATAGGAATGGTTATCTGCATAGATTTCTAATAAAAAAATATGTCACAACGCTCTCAACCATAGATCACCTACTGTCAACAAATACATAACCCAACTTATTCCAATTTGGAGAAGGGATACTGGGAGTGCATGACCACTTCTCTAACAGTAGTATCAGCTCCAACAGGGTTTCTTAAAAAGTGACACCAAATCATTACCAGTGAATTTCAGTAAAATCGGAATGACAAAATTTACTGGGCAGTACTGTTCAGGAATATCGGAACATGACCAATGTCTTCTCATCAAATATTGCATGACAATCAACAAAACCTACGAAATCTTCGTACACACAATTTTCGTGACAGTATCTTAAGGTTATTGACATTTGTGACTCGTGGCTTATATCTGTGGTTTTATCAAATATTACACTATAAAATTGACTTTCGTTTACTCGCTGTAAAATGGTCTCTAAAATCTCCTCTCCACAGTATTATTATTATATTATATTCAATTATTTCGTTTTGAGTATAGCTACTAATATATGTTGCACGAGATTAAGTGTTTTCTAAATGTTTTTTTAAATACAACATCGCCACTCTCTATTCTAAATTTAATTAGTTCACGAAAGTTGCCTTCATTGTCTACAAGACTACCCTTATCTTCAGAAGTATCTTAGGTAACGGTGGGAGATCCTCGATCTCTAAGACCTCTAAAGGGAATATTTTGACGCCCCAAAAATATTACTGACTTGATGATGGGTGCCAATCTAAGTTTATTTTCCAAAACCTGCCTTTGTCTGTCTGGATCTAAAGCTTTTCTGATATCCATCTCTGGGTTTTCCTAAACTTAAATAAAATTATGTCCCTCTGTAACAGCTTTTATGTGATATTCAGACTTATCATGTGTTACCAAATCTCCATCTTTTCCGAATAGTTTGGAATACTTATTTAATGGAGTGGTAACAAGACGACCTAACTTGGTTGACTGATTTACACCACCCACTTTTGGAAAAATAACGCAAAATTTACAGAAAATTCCTTCTTGACTTGTGAATATGATAGCCAAGAAAAAGTGTTAAAATGTCGTTTTGATAAAAAGCATTTAATATTTTTATCATTTTTTCTATGAATTGAAAATGGGTACGTAAAATTTTGTTCCGCTACCATAGCGTACATCAAAACTGAATATTTTTCCTGCTGTGTTATACTTTTAGACCTATTGACAAATGGGGCAATGTCTATCGATTTTTTATAACCATGTGCATGTAAAATATTTAAAGAAGTATTGGCAATAATGTGATCACTGCTGCTGCCAGTGGCGGCGCTAGTTTCGGTGGTTTGTTCACTTATACTCGGACCTGCTTCCGCTTCCTGAGGCCCATGAGGGGGTTCCCCGACTGGTGATACATTCACGACCTCCGAAATTATTTGTCCCCTATTTTGTTTTGGTTTTGAGAAATAGTTCTCTAAGGTATTCTGCTTTCTCTTGCTCATTGTTAATTTCCACTACTTTCAGTTTCTGCAAGTGCAAGAATAAAAAATAATTTTCAACTGCTAATCTATTTATTACATGCCATATTTTTTCTCAAGAATTAACTTCATAATTTTTGTTGGCTTCCTGTGAGCCTACTTTTTATATTATATACTTTAATTGCTTTCATATTGAAAAAAATAGTAAACAAAACAGAGGCGTTACAAATATCTTTGACTTTATGGGCGATTTAAAATGAGATAAACTGAATTTACCAATATTAATCAATTCTACAATAATATGTGATCGTACTTACTATAATTAGTTTATTTAAAATAAATTAGTAAACAAATGTAATTGAAAGTGTTGTTGAGCCTGAGTTGTGTGACGTGCGACCATGACATACCTGTAAATGAAATATCAACCTGAGCATTCAAATTTCCTTTAGTTTACATTTATTCAATAAAATCAGTTGAAAGTACTGAATTTCAGATATAATAATTCTTTATGGATCTAAACAAAAATGTACTATGTCTGTCACTCACAAGCGCTAAATGTGCTAAGTATGTCAAAACACTCCTTCATAAATGGTTTAGATCAATGAAAGGTATAACAGGACGTATCACGTGTCTCAAACACTCCACTTCAGTGATTCAGGTAATATCAAAGGATCAGAACGTATAACGTGGCACAACCACTCCACATCAGTGAATCAACTGTACGGCTCAAGCACTCCGCCAGTCATATTATTCACAACACGCTAAGCGGCTCAAGCCGCTCAAGCACTCCGCAATAGCGCAAAACACGAGTTTGAGATTAACAATCTTGAGCACTTTTATTATTTTAACGTTATTGTGATTTCTATTATCATTAATTTAAAAATAATATGATACTCAGTTAAAATTTAAAATAGAAAGATATAATATAACCAAACACGTAAAATTGAATAGCTCTGTGAGAAAACTCACCTAATTTCCAAGGTGATTTGAAACACTGAAATCCACCAGAACACAACCACGAAAACAGAGTTTATCTTTAAACCGGAATATCTCTATTGAAAACAAATATTTCCCGTGTGAGGTATAAACGAAAACTGTAACTAAAAATGTTTCAATCTCAATTAAGGAAACCCAAAATTAAACCAAAGGTTGCACAGATGTTTATACTTTATCCATAGCTAAGAGCACTTGAAGCAATAAACCGTTATATTTTACCTTTGTTAAGGTGGCAAAATTCCTTAATATATATTTATGGTACAGTATCCTCAAGTTTATGGACAATTTTTCACACAATCCATCAACCTTACCGACTTATTCAAGGGTTCCTAGAAGGGATTGCTTCTCAGAGATTAATATATTAAGTTATGAGACTAATATAAACTTTTTTATTATACCTGCATCATAATCGCTAATGAAAACACGCAAAAGCGTGCCTAAAAGGCCGATTAAAGCACATGTGCTCTATAAAGTCACCTTGGTAACGATAAAAAATATACTGTCAACATTTTGTGAAAACTGTCAATTCAGTACAAGCCTTCAAGAATAAAAAGGTATCGTCAGGTGCTGTTACGAAAAATTTGCGTAGTTCCTCTTCTGTAAACACCAAAGACTTTTTAGGCTCATGTCCTTTGTTTGTACTTTTCATAAAAGCATGTAGTTCATGAAAAGAAGCAATGTTCACCCCGTGTTTCGCAGCATCGTTTGCAGTTTGGAGTGAATGCACCACAATGATGACGACTTGTAAAGACTTGACTATAATGAAACTTCGTTAAATGATTGCTATTTTCAATAATGAATTGCTACCTACCATTTTGTTCATATACGCAAGCATTAACGTTTCATCGATCACCGTCTGGTTTGTTCTGACCATCCATTTCGTAAATTTTTCGTTTTCCTTTAGATACGCTTCCTTGGATTTCTCGGGGATTAACCTCCCTTCAGCTTGTTCGGCTAACAATCTAATCACAGATGACCTATCCTCGTTTTCGATCATTGTATTAACATTCATCAACACACATTTCACATGCAAATTATTGTTCTATTTGACATAACAAAGTACTCATGTCAGATCAATAATTAAAGTCATGACATTAAGACTTTGCGTTTCTCGGGTTAATGATGTTGCCAAGGAAACTTAAAAAAAAGGATAGTGCCATGAATAATTATTATGAAAAAGGAATTTCAATTTCGTTTTTATAAAATCATAATCTGAGTATTTTTCAAACTGTGGTGCAGGTATATTAAAAAATAGCGTATGATACACGTGTATAAGCGCCATTTAAGCACTACTCCGTTAAAAGGCACTCGGCTTTGCCTCGTGCTTCCAAACTCGTCGTGCGTGCTTAAAAGGCTTGCTTATACACTTGTATCATAATATACTATTATTATGTTTGTATTTTGTTCTGGTAATCCTTTCGTGTTATAAACTGCTGAATGTATTTTTTTTTTGAATAATAGGCATTTTTGAAAAAAATTACAACTTTCTTTTTATTACTGCAAAGCCATATATCGATGTCCCTCGTTTAAATTTCGTACAGAGGTTGATAATGTAATAGTCTTTCATATTTCATGTTCAAAATTCGCTGACAAACGTTACGAGGGTCGAAAAAATTGAAACCTGGTATAAACCAGTTCCAAAATATCCTCGTTTCCACATCATCCAGGAGGTAGAGGATACTATGCGTTTTTTTAACGTGGTTTCCCCTTATTAGGCCTAATCCACCAGAAATGAAATCATGAATTTTGATTCGCAAATAACAAAAAAATAATGATAAACTATACAAGGGAATGAATTATTAGTTTTGTAGTAAAGTAATGGCTTAGATAACTAGGACTAGTCTTGTTCACACAACGAAAAATTATCATTCAATTCTTTTGTTTCCGGAAGTGTCTGGTTCTCAAATATCATACGAAGACACTGGCGCATTTATCTTGAACCACAGGGTAGTCAAGACTTCTGGAGTTTTTTCTCCAAGTGTCTGGCGAATCGCGAT
>CAJUYI010003572.1:0-22573 GCA_910591695.1 Galerucella pusilla | reverse complement strand
ACTCTTTAATTTCAATAATTCACTATAAAAAACGATTGGTCAGTTATTTGGTCTGTATACAAATCTAAAATTATGATTTATGACTTATTGACCAACTGAATTGATGAATGGTGATTCTGTCGAAATGAACGGAATATTCGTGAAGAGAACAGACCTATGGCAAGTGTATATATCGTGAGAAGCGTTTGCGCACCATTCGTATGCGGGCGCTATAAATTGGAATTATGGAACTGTGATGGAAATCTCACGAATGTGAATGAAAATAATGATTCAAATAACCCACATCACGGAATGTTCTTGTTATACTTTGTTTTCTGTTATTGTCCATAAACAACGGAAATTTTACTGTTGGGGGTACTTACATTTCATATTTTTTCATTGGGAATATCAGATTCAAATTTTAAATTTTTGTCATGTATTTTAAAGAAATGATGCGAACTTATATTTTTCAATAAGTCAGTCCCGGAGGCTTTGCTAGTGAATTAAAATGACAATCTGTCTTTGTCACTTTTAAACTGTCATAACTATCAATATAAAAATAAAATAAAAAGAAGGCATCATATTTATCTTGATGAGATACAGCATAAGATATTGTACCTGTTGATGTGTTACTTCAATATTCTTACGTTGATGTTTAATTTATATGTCAATGGAAAAAATATTAATCAATAAAGTGAACCCACACATTTTTCGGATGGATATTGTGATACCTGGCTCTACGATTCATATAGAGATAATCAATCATTGCTATTGAAGGGTGTCGGTCCATAATTCCACTATTGGAACCATTTTTAAGGGAAACTTCTAAAAAAGTATCACTGTCAAAAAGTATAAGTATAGTACATTCAATAGCCTTCTTGGTGTGCGTCATCGCTTGTGACGTATATCCGGGTCTTCGGTATGTTGTCTGCATCCTATTTTGAATGATGTGATTTCTTCCGATTGATAGGTCGCGCTTGTGCGTAACATAATCATCAAAGATTAGGGTTAACGTTTGTAATACATTTGAACGGTTCATTATTGTGATATTTTAATTAGGATCAATCACAGACCTTCCTTTTTTCTCTTTCTACCAACGTAATGTGTTATAAGGACATTAACAATCGATGACGCACACCAAAAAGACAAGAATTCCAAATTGAAATATATTTACTAGGATGATTTGGAGGAATTACATATATATGTAGAAGTATCGCTATCATGTGCAAAAGAATATCGCAAAAGCCAAAAGATACAGTGTGGAAACCACTTATGGAATAAAATTCTTCATGTCATCATTTTAGAAAATTATAAAAAATGCCGAGACACATCAACTTTTGAATTGAGTTGTGCATTATGTAAACATAAATGTAAATGTACAGGGTGATTCAGGCAAGTATGCCATAGTCGGTGTTGTTTTTTTTAATGAAACACTCTGTATATTCGCATATTTTTGAAATCCTCTTAATGAACCGATTCCAACAAACTAAATAATGTATGGTCAATTATTAATTATACAGGGTGAAATTTTTATTTTTACAGTTATTAAACACATACATAAAATACCTATTGTATTTGATTTTAATACATTAAAATAAATGCTCAAATTTTCTCCACCTAGTTGTTGGCAATAGCACAGTCTCCCACAGAACTCCTCCTTAACTTTGTTTAAAGTTTGAGGTGAAATATTCCGTATTTCTGTAGTTATCCTGTCTTTGAGGTCAACAATGCTAGTTGGTTGTGTTGCATATACTTTGTTCTTGAGATATAACCCCACAGAAAAAATCTAACGGCGTAAGATCTGGCGATCTAGCTGGCCACTCAAAAGTACCTCTTCGTCCGATCCATTTATTGGGGAAGATTTCATGTAAATAAGTTCTTACCATTATAGCATAATGGGGTGTTGCCCCGTCTTGCTGGAACCAAACATTTTCATTCGGTGAGCTGAGATCTATTGCGTTGGGATATAAGTTTGCCAACGCAGGAATCACTTCATTTCTAAGAATATAAAAATATTTTTCAGCTGTCAAATTTCTATCTATAAATATAGCACCAATAATATGGTCGCCTGTGATACCGGTCCAAACGTTCAACTTTTGAGGGTACTAAGTATGTGTCTCACGCATCCAATTAGGATTCTCTGCTGACCAATATCTACAGTTCTGTCGGTTTACCTCTCCATTCAATGTGAATGTTGATTCGTCAGACAAAAGAATGGTACCAAGAGCTATCTCATTTCTGTTCAGCTTATTCATCAATCTTTCGCAGAAATCCATTTTACGATCTGGATCGTCTTCTGTTAACTCCTGCACAAAAGTTAATTTGTAGGGATGAAGTTTTTCTTTATGAAGACATCTTAGAACAGTTGTATGACTAACATTATTTTCACGGGCAATTTGACGTGTACTTGAAGTTGGATTCTCTTCGACACTTAAGAAAATATCCACTTTCACATCATCTTCAACGAAGTGTGGTTTTCTTCTTAATGGTTTGACGTGTCCAAGTTCTCTGAATTGTGCATGAATTTTAGACACAGTACTTTGTGAAATATTAGGCAATTCGGGATATCTGTGATTAAATAAGTTTGTCACTTCAACTTGACTTCTGCAGTTATCCCCGTACCCGATCATCATTAAAATCTCAATTCAGTGAGTCTCAGTTAAATATTTCATTGTTATGTCGGCAAGGAAAGAGTGTTTGACAAAGATTTTACTTTTTCAGTATAAACTGTCAACACATCAACAACTGACAGAATAGAAGACAATCCACATTATTTACCGATTTAAAACAATCCACATTATTTACCGATTTTGTCTAATTATTGGCGTTTTTAGGCAATTTTCAGGTATTTATGATAAAATTCATGGTGGTAGCAGGTTTTGTTTAATATACAAATACGTCTAATAATTAGTTAGTTCAGATTTTTGATAAATCCATATTTAGCTAATTTAAAAAAGTACCGTTATTTCAAGTGTAATAAATTATTAATTTTAAAATTTCATCCTGTATAATTCATAATTGACCATACATTATTTAGTGCGTTGGAATCGGTTCATTAAGAGGATTTCAAAAATATGCAAATATACAGGGTATTTCATTAAAAAAAACAACACCGACTATGGCATACTTGCGGGAATCACCCTGTACATTTAAATTTATGTTTACATAACGCACAACTCAATTCAAAAGTTGACATGTCTCGGCATTTTTTATAATGTTCTAAAATAATGACATAAAGAATTTTATTCCATAAGTGGTTTCCACACTGTATCTTTTGGCTTTTGCGATATTCTTTTGCACATGATAGCGATACTTCTATATATGTAATTCCTCCAAATCATTCTAGTGAATATATTTCAATTTGGAATTCTTGTCTAGAAAAAACCTAACCTTTTTGTTTTTGAAAATATCATATGCTACTCCGAAGCCTCTTTCTGATGCATTTCTATACTGATCCATTAGGAACTATCAATTTGTCAAGACTGTCATATATATATATTTTCCACACGAAATAATTTTCATTCCGCAAAGTATCTGGGTGTAATTTCTACGTTGCTAAGAAAAAAAAACCACAATACTGTACAAAATGAAAAAAATTTAATACACTCAAATTATTATTTTGTGCCATGTTCGAAGCATTCCCAGGTGATCTATTATGGCGAAGGTTGAATATTATTTGTGACATGAAAACAAAATTGCGTGAATTAAGTGCAATAAGCAATAATAACAATACACCCTCAGATACATGCACACAATTAATTGAATTAAGTAATTTCGTGATATTATTTCATGTTCGAGGTTGAAATGCAGGTCACACGTGTGCATTTTCAAATTTTCTCCGGCGAATACAATATTAATACTATACAGGGTGTCCATCGACGAGTTAAAACATCTGTATATGGCAAAATACTTATAGTAAAATCATGAAAATTTCATTTTTTCATTTTATACAGGGTGTGTATGAAAAGTGTTCAAAGTTTAACTTCTTAAATATCAAATTTCTTCATTTTCTTAAACAGAACCACCCGGTTTTTCCCATTTTAATGCATTCAGGGGTAAAAAATAAGGCAAATTCATGTATACTTTCCCATACCTAAACCTTAACGTTATCCAGATATTGAATGTTTTCTGTAAATTTTGAGAGATGCATGTGTGGTCTAAATTTTATTTTGACCCGTTGATACAAGCACTAAGAAATAAAAAAGATTATGTAAATTTGCTTTTAATACGTGGTAAATATGGCAAAGTTGTTACAAGAACATAATAATATGTGCTTTATTTGCAGTAAGATATCCTGCATCTCTAAAAATTTACAGAAAACATTCAATATCTGGATAGCGGTAAAATTTAGGTATAGGAAAGTATATATGAATTTTTCACCCCTGAATGCATTAAAATGGAAAAAACCGGGTGGTTCCATTTAAAAAATAAAGAAATTTGATATTTATGAAGTTAAACTTTGAACATTTCCTATACACACCCTGTATAAAATGAAATTTTTTTAAACATAGATTCAAATACGTCTTGCTTGCTTAAAACAACCGAACAGAAACCATTTTCATATCTTCAAGGGTATCCTCTTAAAAAAATAATTTTTAAGGGTCTGCAACTGTCAAATTTTTTACTAAAAAATTAATAGCTCAAAAAATATGCATTTTTCGAAAAAAGTTTTCAGACAAGAGTATACTAAAATTTCACGTAGATTTTAAAAATGTATTAATATACAGGGTGTTCCATTTAAAATAACAAAGTTACAGTCGACTTCTGGTAGAACCGGAGATCTGCCATCTATGAAAATATTTTAGTTGATAAGATGGCATCTGGAAACCGAAACGTAAAAATTTTCATGATTTTACTATAAGTATTTTGCCACATACAGATAGTTTCAACTCGTCGTGGGACACCCTGTATAGAGTGTCATAGATGATTTCAATAATTGGATGTAATACAATATCACATCCAACGATCATGTATTAATTAGTTGCATACGCCATTGTTTCTACACCCGATATATACAATAATAAAGAACTATAAAACATTCTATTTTTTATATCTTTATTGAAAATAATAATTGTAAATAATCCGACTTTTGCTATCCCAAATAAATACTCCTTCGCTTTGTTTCCCAAACTGTGAGATATTAATTTTTTCCTCTGTAAAATGTTGATCTTCTTTTTGAAGATATCTGTGAGGTCATTGTTTTGTTTACTATTCGTTACGAGCTTAAGCAACAAGAAGGAATGGGATCCAAACACCATTACCAGACTTGGGAAAAATGCCATTCAATGGTACACAGACACTCTAAAAACACTCTAAAAGCTTGGGAAGAGCCCCAAGTATCTTTCAAGCGGAAATTCAGATTATGAGAAGAAAGTGCGCCCTACTACTACTACTACTACTACTACTACTAAATGTGCAGGCGAGCCTTGTCCTGGACAACTCAAGCCAAGGTTCCGACACTGAGGCCACTGGCGTTCCCATTGTGCCAATCCTGCTACCTAGTCATCCATGAAGCCGAGCCCTTCAATAAAGGCCACAACCTTTTTCAGTGGATGCCTGCTTGTGTCTCCAGGAGCCATGACAGTGACTCCGAAGATTCGCATGCGTAATACAGCCCAGTGTGGACACTCTAAGAGAACATGATGATGCGCCCAGTTCAATGAAGGATAAAGGATACAGAGAGCAACGGATTATTATAATGCCATTAAAGCACTGAGCTCTTGTGTAATCAGTTCCAAAATCGTGTGGAAATACCTAGAAAACCTTAATGAGCTTGGCGAGAACAATATAATCAGCTTACTGTGGATTCCAAGACACACTGGAATAGAAGGAAATGAAATAGCAGATCAACTAGCAAAGAGGGGAACTGAAATACCCTTTTGGGGGCCTGAACCCTTTTGCGGAATCAGCTCCAATGTAATATTGGAAGAAATAGGTGAAGCCGAGGAAAAAAGAAGATCTGATTAATGGAAAGATCTAATAGGGCTTAGACAATCAAAGATTCCTCTGGGTGACTACAACCTGTTGGAATCAAATTAATGCATGAGTCAAAGTGAAACTAAGGTAAGAGTTTAAGAGTCATCCTAGGGCACAGCACCTGGGACATTACTGGATAGAATAGGAACATTTACCTAAGTTGAAGCCTGCAGATATTTTAAAATCCCTAAGGTAGATAGGAATAAAGGAACTACTAGTTTCTGAGACTCTCCTCAGAAACTAAGTAGAGGTAAGGGGGCACAGTTGATCTTTTAGGTCTCAGTGAATGTCACCCCAAAAAATACATACATACATTTGTTCACTTTTTTAATATAAAAGTAATCAAAGCATGTAAAATAAAAATTGGGCTCACATTAAGAACAATATAATTCAGTAGTCGTCCATTATTCTTAGTAAAATGCGAAAGGATGTAGCAAGTTATTTTTCTCCATAAAACGCACACTTCGGAACGAATTGGTGAAATCGACCTACACATAAAACGCTTCTCTTCAGTTCCACCCTTCAAAATCAATTTTCATCGAAAATAATATCCCCATTAATAACGGTCGACATTGTGCTGAAGTGAGACTTTGCTACTCAGTCATTCATTATTGTTAAGCAAATATAAAGAATAGAATGTATATGGTTATCTACGGTACACCATGTCAAAATAGAAATAGGTCACATCAAAACGACAATACTAGAACAGTAGCATTTTTCCTGAAAATCGTTGTTAGATTGGCATAGTGTTCTAGACCGCATGCGGCTCCTCCAAAATGTAGGTCATAAATTTTAATAAAGCAGAACCAGTAACCTAAATTTCTGAAAAAAAGGACCAGCTTCATAATAAAACTTGTGTAAAGAGATACAGTAGCACAGTGACAGAGAACACAAAACTTAAAGAAGGAACACCATTTAAATACATTTATTGTTGTTATTCAGCACACGTGTATTACGAAAATTGTCATTTCAGGTTCTAGAACGCATCAACATTTTTAATTTTTGAAATTTGAATACTCCAGTCTTTTTGGAAGGAAACATTTCCTTTATATCTCTTCATATTAACATCTTATTCTTTCAATTTCATTATACTTGCCGCTTGAGTAAAGAAAATTTGAAATTCTTCAACAATTTTTAAAAAATTCAGGGGTTGGAAAAGAATTTTTTTTAATCTACTTTTATCGCGACATAAGATAAAACATTTCCTACAATTTTTTCGTGCGATCAAAACTGGAAAAATCAACATCGTGAAAAACTTTACGTTGGGCTTGCAAGCTGCGTCACAAGCTCCATCGGAAATAATTCAAAAATTATAAGGGGTCCATATATTCTCAATTAGTAACTATATGGGAGCTCCACGGAGCTTAAGAACCATGCTTCTCTAACAGATCAAACTGAAAACTAGGAAATGATATAATAATATAAATAATAATTGAATTCATTGTATGGACCCTTGCTTTGTGAAATCTACTCATATTAAGTTTATTTTACATATTGTGAAGGACCATGATATTTTAGTATATTTATCGGAATAATTAGATATCCTTAATTTAGAATTTTCATATATTGGAATTGATTAGAGACAGTTAGTTTCATTCGAAAAGCTAGAGAATAATAAAGTGACCTTATTACAAAATGCGCAATATTTCCGATACTGATAATTATTCTAGATAGTTATAAAAGGAAGTTCCAGTGATTCTGGCCAAGACATGCATTTTTGAATCAGTCAAAGCATATTATGTTTGAAGCTTCCGTTTCATACAAACATGCATACAGATGAAGTTAATAAAAGTATGACAGAAATCACTACATAGACTCTTTGCCAGAAAATATTATTAAATGCAGCTAGTTTGCGTTTTTATTGGTGATTTGTTTTTATGTAAACTTACATTTTCCGGAGAAAAAAGTGGATAAAGTGTGTAGTTTTGTGCTACAGCCAATAGAGAACTAGGTGCCATTGTTTCTAGACGGAAGCTTTGAAACTTTGTATAGCTTTGTCCTCTCAAACTCAATAATGATTTGAAGATCTTCAAATTTAATCAAGTTTGTGGATGTCCTTAGATTATCGACATATGAAGAGGAAGTCAAGCGTCATCTCTTGTTTTATCCGTTCTACAGTAGTACTATGGAAATGCCCAGGCAAACTTAATGGAGGGAACAATATTTTCATCTTACTGTGGACTCCAGGGCAAACTGGAATGAAAGGGAATGATTAACTAGCAAAAAAAAGATGCTAAAATGCCCTTTTTGGTGCCAGAATCAGCTCAAATGTAATATTGAAATAGGCAAAGCTGAAAAAAAGAGATCTATTGGAGATCTAGTTGGAGATCTAGTAGGGCTTACACAATCAAATATACTTCTAGGTAACTAAAACCTGTTGAGATCAAATAAATGCATCAAAGTAAAACTGCGCTAAGAGTTTTAGCAGGGATCCTAACAGAATATTGTCGCCTGAATGGGCTCCTGAGAAAGCTCAAAAGAGTGGAGGAACAATGTAGATTCTGTGGTATAAAAGAAGGAACCTCTATTCAAATGCCAGCAGTTACCCTAGAATTCATCTGGAAAGTAGTCCTAAAGGAGCTATTAGCCTCTGAGACTTCCCTCAAAGAGTAAGTAAAAGAAAGGAAGCACAAAAGTTTCAGGTCTCAGTGAATATCTCCCCAATATACAAACATACATGTGTGGTTCAAGTAGTAGGATACAAAAATTCATGCAATTATCTACATTTAGAATAAACTTACAAAGCTATGTTGTTTTCTCATCTAATTTCCATTGGAGTTTAAATAAATATTGAATTTATTTGACTTCAAACATTTTTGTAATAGATTGAGCCCAGTGAGGCTGTCACTGTCGAGGTGCTAGGAAGTGAAAACTATCATAAAACGGTGGCCAGCATTTTATTTACCCTATACAAAGTATTCTAGTGCAGGTTATAATCCTAATACAAATATATATCCAATGCAATAAAAACAAATCGTAAAATTGCAGTGGTTTACAATAACTTTATTGAGCTATATTTTGGGTGCGATATGATTTACGGTGTGGTAGAAAGTTGTATTCATCAACGGTTTTGTTAAATAGATCATAAAGAATGCGGCTTACCTGGTAATTAGATCTCTAGACAAAAATTAGAAAGTTTGGGGGATTATTTGAAATATATACATATAAATTGCTACTGTTATTGTTACTGCCAGTAAAATATTGTTTATTTAATTTTATCAATTCAAATACTACCCGGAGTGAAAGGATTGTGAATATTCTGGAAAACCTATAATATACTCAGGTTAAAAGGTTATCAGCTGTTTTGTCAATTACTCAGCTGCCCAGTCAATTTTTTCAAATTACTTCTTAAGCAATTCGCACTATTGTTAGTACATATTTTGTTCTAGGAAAATCATGTGTTGAAGCTGTTTCAAATATTTTAACTCTAATATTCAGTGGAAGTAAAAATTTTCAGTTGAGTCTTGCGTATTTGGTCTTGGACTTGGACTTGGACTTGGACTTGGCGAAAAAGCAAGACACATGCCAATTTTGCTAGTTACTAGGGTAGAGCATTTTCTCTCATGTTATTCTAGTTTTTTTCCCTGGAAATCGTTTAAAGATTGTTTTAACATTTCTGTTCGTTCATGAGATATAGTCTATCGTCCCAATTTTAGAAATTGACACTCTGGTTGAGTTTATAGATTTTCGATTTTTAGCTTATTATTAAATATATGAATTAAGTGCCTCATATGTCAAAATTTCTGCTGATGGAAGTATAATAATATAGTAGACAATATTTTACAAAGAATCCGCTGCTAGTATATAAATATATTTACTTTTATTTTCAGTTTACTGATATCGGTATGTTTGGTGTCGGGACCAGAATCGAAACGTGTTTTTCACTTATTGAATCAATTATTGTCCGCTAAGGGTTGGCAGCCATGAACATGATGAACACAGTTGCACCCTAGAAAAAAGGAAAATAAAACAATGAGACGAAAAAACGCGGCGTGTGTTTAACGACGAGAAACAAAATGCTGACGGCTATTTTTACAAAATGTTTCACAAAGACTTACAACAAAAGTACTTGCAGCTTTTCCAGAGACTGAAAAACAATTTTATTTTGTTTTGTAAGTTCGTTAAGGTGTTTGAGATGGATTAATTGAGATGCTCAGTAATTTTGCTGACCTCAAAAGTGTAACAGGGTGGCACTGCATGATATTTATTTCATAATTTTCGTGCACCATTAATAAAAAGTGTCATATGGGATAGTCAAGCAGCCATTAAACCACTTAGTTCATAATCAGCTCCAAGATAGTTTGGGAATGCCTAGGAAAACCCAATGAACTAGGAAAGAGCAATAGTCTCTTTTTTCTCCAGAAACTGAGTAGAAATAAGGGGGCACCATATATATTCCATGTCTCAGTGAATGTCACCCTAAACTGTTAAAATTATAGTAATAAGTGTTGTGGGGGAGATATAAAACAAGAATATTAAAAATCTATGAACAATGAAAATTTATCGTATGAAAATTTTTTTAGATGTTCCATGTATAAACATAAAGAGCATGTTATATAATATAGGTAAAGTGTATCAATATAATTCCATAAATGAAAATCTCTTTGTACAATTTTATTACAAAAATAAGGAAAGAGAAGTTTTCGTTTCAAAAGCCGGAAATTTTCTCAATAGGTAGATTTAATTTGTTATCTTTTTGTCCCCCTATTAGGGGGTACCCCCACACTCTTCAAAGGTCCACACTTCCAAATTTGTATTAATGGACTTAACACACTCTTATAACTCTTTATAACAACATTCAATTCACTTCAAGTGACTGCTATTATTTTCGAATTAATTGGCCCACAATGTACCTCTTTGAATGTACTAATACATACTAAAGGGCTCATTTACATATTTTTTTTGTTTTACCATTAGGAAGAGTGCTCTGTGCAAAAAGTTAGAAGTCAGCAAGACTCCTAAGTCGCCTAAAAAATTATTAACATCAAACAGCGCTTCTCTCCGAATTTCAGGCGTGACGTCATCGCATATGAAAGCTCTCCAGAGAGCGGATACCGCGCCGATCGGTTTTCGGTTGGATGACTACTTAGCTAGTAACAATATGTTGCTTGCTTACCTATATGCTTATTATTATACGTTTTAGCAAACTCTAAACAGTGTTGTGTTTGTGAAATAAGAACGTTTAGAAATAATTTAAACTATTCGACACAATGGACCAGAACCAAAGTAAAAAAAACTATAAATATTGTGCGGTTCCAGAATGTAAAAGTACTACGATTAAAACATTTGTCCACGACCACCTAATAATAAGTCAATATTTTACCTCCTAACTAAAGGTATATGGTACCCATATATCAACTGTCGTGAATTATGGTTCATAATACACTGTAGTTTATTATGGTTCATAATTCACGACTAGAGATGGGGGTACAATATGGAATAAACTATTAAATCTATGTATTTTGTTCAGGAAATTTGTTTCTGACATATATCGTATCTATAAAATATTGTAATTTTTAGTATTGATACTTTTCAAAACGATATTTTCTAATATTAAGTATTTTAAAACAATATATTTATAACGGTACGTTGTATTGATACTTTCTACAGTATCGCCCATCTCTATATATGTCAAATTATTTGAAGTAGCTGCCACAACATTTTGAGGTTAGTAATATGCCAAATCGCTACTGACTTTTATTTATTAATAAATAAATTAAGTGTCGTGGACAAAGTATAGTATTCTACTCGCAATTTATGACCATAATTCACTTGGGTGACTTGCGCCCCTCGCCTGCTGCTCGTGATCAAACGTCACCCATCGTGAATTATGGCAATCATAAATTGCTCGTTCAATAATATACTATTATTTATTAATAAAGATGCAACGGAAGCAATGACAGAAAAGCATAAAAAGACTCAAAGCATTCACTGATAAGTCAACATACTGTAACGTTTATTCTAATTTATATTTACAATTAATTTATATGTACAGATTTATATTCGAATACAGTCCTTATTTAATAATTTATATATCACACTAAACACACACTAACTATAATTTATATGAGAGTCACTTTATCGAGGCGCGATTGCTTTCTTTCAGTATCAACACTAACTGACTAACTGACTCCGCTGCGATGCTCGTCGCCTATTTATACTCGCACGTATGTTTTTCTAGAAACCTCTAGAACTCGAAGTTTTGGCGGATGCGCCGGGTTTTTCTAGATGTTACGTGTTCCAGATCATTCTTGAAAATACGGCGGAGGAGCCATAGTCGTATCATATGGGAATTTCACTGGAGGCACTAATTGAGCACATTAATGCAGCAGCTCGCGTAACATTGCCCCCTCCTTAAGAGACAGTTCCTCCTGGAACTAACTAGGAAACTGAAACGAGATGACTGTATCGGCAACTGGTTCCCTTGTTACATTTTCCAGTTGCATGGAAGTAACATGCGACCGTCTTCTCTGTTGGCTGTGTCTCCCTTACTTGGCCGCAGACTAGTACCTGCACTTCGGTGTCTCGGAAGATTACTTCTACCATGTTACGGATTATTCGCCAATCTAAATGCCTACATTCAATCTTGGGCATGGCTAGCCTATGCACGTCCAATTCAAGCACATGCTCCCTCAAGCTTCGTAATGCTTTCCAGACATCCTCGTACGTTGGTCTTTCGTCGAAGGTGTTTCTCGTCACTAGGTGGAAATTGTAGCGGGAGCCATCTTGCAGCTTCAGAGCTTTACCTGGTACTGGTAACTGGTCTTGCAAACGTCGGGCGCCACTCTTCTTTATGAACAGAGATGCCAGTCCGCGTGCATCGGTTACGCTGGCAGGGATGTTTATTGCCAGTGAGTATTCCTCTGGAACGGTAAGCATGTCTTGTCGTCTCTCAGTGGTGACGCCGAATCTTGCTTTTCCGGTACCACCATAAGCACCCATGAACTCTACAAAAGCAGGATCGGCTACTTCCTGAAGCTGATTTACTTCTTCATCGTGGTCACCCTCGAATGGCGCTAATCGGTTACGGTGTACCACCTTTGGCTTTCCGTTTGGGATCTTGCTGATACGATAGATGACATCGTTGATTCGTTTCTTCACGAGGTACGGACCGTCCCAAGCTTTCTGCAACTTTGGAGAAAAACCCTTTTGTCTTCTTGGGTTATGCAGCCAGACTTTGTCTCCTTCGTGGAAACCTCCTTCTGTAGCTTGCGTATCGTACCTTTTCTTCATCCTATCGCTAGCGATCTGGAGATTCGATCGAACCAGCTCGTGTACGTCGTCCATTCTTTTTCTCAGCTGGGTCACGTAATATTCACCAGCTATGTCTTCTCCGGGTCGGCATCCAAATTCAAGGTCGCAGGGTAACCTCATTTTGCGTCCGAACAGAACTTTTGCTGGTGTTTGGCCGGTAGACTCATTGATGGCGGATCTGTAGGCCATCGCAAATAGCGAGAGATATTGGTCCCAATCTCGCTGATGGTTAGATACTACTTTAGACAGGTATTTGCCAAGAGTTCTGTTCATTCGCTCTACCATTCCGTCCGACTGTGGATGCAAAGCCGTAGTTCTCGTTTTCTTCATGCCGAGCTTTTCACAAACTTCCTGGAACAGCTGGCTTTCGAAGTTTCTGCCCTGGTCGCTGTGTATTTCTAGGGGCACTCCATATCGGCAAATGAACTCATTCAAAAGCACGTCGGCAACAGTTGCGGCTTCTTGGTTTGGAATGGCATACGCTTCTACCCATTTTGTGAAATAATCCATCACCACCAAAATGTACCTGCTGCCATTTGCTGTCGGTGGAAACGGTCCGGCAATGTCCAGGGCAATGCGTTCAAAAGGGCTTCCGACATTGTACTGCTTCATAGGAGCCTTTCTTCTTCCTTGTGGTCCATTGGTCGTAGCACAGGTAGTGCACTTCTTACACCAGTCCTTCACATCTTCGGAACTGTGCATCCAATAAAACCGTTCTCGCACTTTCTGGAGGGTCTTCTTCACACCTAGATGTCCTCCTGACGGACTGTCGTGTAATTTCCGCAGTACTGCTGCTACCCTTGTTCTTGGAATCACCAACTGCCTTCTACTTTCGGAACCTTCATCGTTCTCGATTACTCGCTGTAGCAAACCGTTTTCTAGAACCAGCGAGTCCCACTGGGCCCAATACGATTTCATCGTTGGCGAGTACCTTGAAATCTCCTGCCAAGTAGGTCGACAGTTTTCCTTTTTCCAATGTCGGATTTTCTTCAAATCGGGATCGTTCTCTTGTTCCTCTTCCAACTTTCTCGGTGTCCATTCGTCGCTGGTCACCGTGGTCCTTCGAATGGCAGCTTCCTTAGCTTCTGTTTTGGTGCAGTGAGAGCACTCTGCTGGGCATGGTCTTCTAGAGAGTGAGTCTGCATTTCTGTGGCTTATTCCGGCTTTATGCTCAATGGTGAAATTATATTCTTGGAGCCGCTCGATCCATCTGGCGATTTGACCTTCAGGGTTCTTAAATTGCATAAGCCACTTAAGCGCGGCATGATCGGTTCTAATCACAAATTTCTTCCCATACAGATACTGATAGAAGTGCTCCACGGACTTCACTACTGCTAGGAGCTCTCTTCTTGTGACGCAGTAATTTTGTTCTGGTTTGGAAAGAACTTTACTAAAATATCCCAGAACTTTCTCTTGTCCTCCTTGAACCTGTGATAGCACTCCTCCAATTCCAACATTGCTAGCATCAGTATCTAGTATAAATTCTCCCTCTGGTAGTGGATAGCCGAGTATAGGTGCAGTAGTCAAGTGATTTTTCAAGGTTTCGAACGAAGTTTGACAGTCTTCGTCCCAGCGAAACTCCCTTGCTTCCTCTATCAGTCGTGTCAAGGGTTTAGCGATATCTGCAAACTTCTTTATAAATCGCCTGTAGTATGTACAGAGTCCAAGGAAGCTTCTAACTTGGTGCTTGTCGGTGGGTCTTGGCCACTTTCGTACGGTAGCAGCTTTTTCTTCGTCTACAGCTACACCATCCTTGCTGACTACATGGCCTAGATAATTGACTTTGTTTTGAAATAGTTGACATTTCTTGGGGTTGAGCATCAGTTGGGCAGCCTGCAACCTTTTGAAGACACCTTCCAAATTCTTTCGATGTTCTTCGAACGTCCTTCCCAAGACTATGATGTCATCGAGGTACACTAAGCATGTCTTCCAGGACAACCCTCGCAATACGTTTTCCATCAGTCTTTCGAACGTGGCGGGGGCATTGCACAGCCCAAATGGCATAACGGTGAAATGCCATAGTCCAGATCCGGTGGTAAACGCTGTCTTTTCTTCATCGGCTGGATCCATTTCTACCTGCCAATATCCAGACTTCAGGTCCAAGGTAGAAAACAATTTGCTACCGGCCAGCGTATCCAGAGTATCGTCGATTCTCGGTAGAGGATAGCTATCTTTCTTTGTAACATTGTTCAATTGCCGGTAGTCCACGCAAAACCTCGTGGTTCCATCCTTCTTCTTTACCAGAACTACCGGAGAGACCCAAGGGCTGGTAGAAGGTTCTATTACCTTGTCCTCTTCCATCTCGCGAACAATTCTCTCCGCTTCCTCTCTTTTGGCCTGTGGTAGTCGTCGAGCCGATTGTCTTATCGGTTTAGCGTCGCCGGTGTCAATTTTGTGTTTGACAGCAGATGTTCTTCCTGTCTTTCCTCCTTTTGGTACAAAAAGAGATCGGTATTGTAGCAAGAGTTCTCTGATTTTTCTCTTCTCTTGCAGGCTAAGGGATTGTCCAGCAACTGCCATCATTTGTTCAAATTTATTGTTGGCATCATTGGAAGTTGTTGTTTGATGAATTATTGACGCCACTGGTACGCAAGTTCCAATTTTGGTCTCCTTCTTTATAGTTATGGGATGGTCATTTACATTTATAATGCGTACAGGTATTTCTTCGGCAGTCATGACTAACCCTTTTCCTATCAGGATTCCTCGACCAACCTCTTTATCATGATTCCATGGTTCCATCATGACCGGTGTTCCTTCTTCGACGGTTCCTTGTAGCCTTGCCACAGTGAAAAATTCACTCCTTGCGGGTACAACTGTATCCTTCTGTACGGCTACCTGAACAGTCTTATCCTCGCGTGGGTGAAGAAATACTTCCTCAGAACCTACTCTAATCACTCGGTTCTTGAAATCTAGCTGGAAGCCATGTAGGTTCATAATGTCCATTCCGAGTATTATGTCCTCTTCGATATCAGCGACAACGACAGTGTGGGTGAACTTCTCTGCGCCAATTCCCAGTTGCACCGGTAGTTCTCCATGGACATTGGCGCTTTCACCTGTGGCAGTCCTGAGTCGCAGTCTCGTCGGTAAAAGTCACCATCCACGTATACACTATCATCGCGACATTTCAGAGAGGCTATTAGAATGAGAGGGTCTTTGGAAGGTCTTCGGGTCGAAGCTGCCCTCTGAAGGTCGACCCTTCCTAGTTTTCCTGCTGGGCGTCTTTGTTTGTAGCAGTTCTCGGTCGCTTGCACGAACTGCGTACATGTCCCATTTCTCCACAATTCCAGCATCTCACAGCTTTCGATTTTCCATTTGAGATACTTTTCATCATGTTGACAAGCTGATCAATCTTGTTCTCCACTTCTTCGTCTGCTACAGCCCTCACCTTGCCGTATACTCCGGAAGCCTGTGTAGCTGCTTCGTACTCCAAGGCTGCAGAGAGTACGTCGACCAGTGTCTTGTGCCGAGCCAAGCGTAGAGTTCTCTGCATTTCATGGTCACGAACTCCGTCGATGAATGTCTGTACCCCTAAACATTCCATGACATTCTCCGGTGCCGATGGATAGGCAAACCGCACCAACCTCGCAATGTCTGCTTCGAATTCCTGCAGAGTTTCGTCGCGTTTTTGTTTGCGGTTTTTCAGCTGCGACTGGTACAGATGCTCCAAGTGTTCCAGGCCATATCTCATGTTCAATCGCTTTTTGAGCTGTTCTAAATCTTCGGTCTCTTCCACTCGAATGGTCTGGAGGATATCCATGGCGTCTCCTCTAAGGGCAAGAGTTAAATTCAACGCTTTTTCTTTCTCACTCCAGTTGTTTGCCTTTGATGCCGCCTCGAATTGCTTAAGATAGTTCGGCCATGACGTTTTACCATCGAATGTTGGCAGTTTCACTCGGCTGTTAATATCGTTTTCCCTTTTCGGTTTCAGCTCAACTTTCTCTGCCAGTTCGTCGTTGTTCGGGGCTTGCCTAGTTGTAATATCCGGGTGATGACTAGTCTTCCTTTCGATTTCTTTGATTTTTTGTTCCATTTCTTGCCCCATTCTTTCAATCTTTTCTTCCACGGCAGAAATTTCAGTCTTCATAGATGTCATTTTATTTTCTATGTCTGATTTTAGGGACGAAATTTTATTTTCAACTTTATTTTCGACAGCGGCAATATCATTTTTTATTGACAAAATATCGGCGGAAATATCGTTCTTCATACCAGAAATCTTCTCGTCCATATTAGCAGAAATATCGTCCTTCATGGTAGAAATCTTCTCGTCCATATTAGCAGAAATGTTAGCAGAAATTGACGAGATTAGGGTGGAGGACTCGTCATTGAATAAGAATGTTTCTGGATCCAAGTCTTCACTTTCCAGGGCTATTTTCAGTCTTTCAACCAATTCACTCTTCTTTCCGGACGTTTCCAACTCGCGATTTTCTAATTCTGCTTTTAGTTCCGTCACTTTCAGGTCACATAGTCTCTTAGCCATTTTTACGTAATTATTTATTTATATTACCCCACACCTGACACCAATGTAACGTTTATTCTAATTTATATTTACAATTAATTTATGTGTACAGATTTATATTCGAATACAGTCCTTATTTAATAATTTATATATCACACTAAACACACACTAACTATAATTTATATGAGAGTCACTTTATCGAGGCGCGATTGCTTTCTTTCAGTATCAACACTAACTGACTAACTGACTCCGCTGCGATGCTCGTCGCCTATTTATACTCGCACGTATGTTTTTCTAGAAACCTCTAGAACTCGAAGTTTTGGCGGATGCGCCGGGTTTTTCTAGATGTTACGTGTTCCAGATCATTCTTGAAAATACGGCGGAGGAGCCATAGTCGTATCATATGGGAATTTCACTGGAGGCACTAATTGAGCACATTAATGCAGCAGCTCGCGTAACAATACTTTGTTTGTGTATTTTTAAGATTTCATTTTTCGTCGATCAGAATCGTTATTTTTACTGAGTAACCTATAGCGTTATCTCCGTAACTTTGTCCACCAGACCAGGAATAAGATAAAACATCTGGAATCGCCCTTTATATCGTTTGAGAGAGCATGCATTTATGAAAATATTGACATTTTTAATCATTCTGGCCGGAAAACAGCCAAAAACGATAAGTCACATAGTATGAAATTATAATTTAATAAACTCGTGTTCTTGATTAAAAAACTCTACAATCATCAACAAGTCCACTTCTGGAAGATTTAATGAGTCTGCTTTTTTAAGGTCCATTTTAAGGTTTAATTTTCTCCGATTGCTGCAAACTATATCAAATATTTGAATAGAATGTTCATAATTATTCTGACAATTCAACGCTAATTATTATTAATTCACAACATGACCAAAAAATATAAACTTTTTGTTGACGCGTTTCGCTAACACAGTAGCATTTTCATGGAGGTATAATGAGAAACTTTTTATTTATACAGTGCCTTAATACTAAATTATACGGATATTTAACAATGAAATTATAATCTATTTACAAGGAAATGAAATGAATTTGTCTAAATATGGGATTAACTAAAGTATTTAACAAGTTTACCTGGAATTAAGGCACTGTATAAATAGAAAGTTTCTCATTATACCTCCATTCGTTTGAAAAAGCTACTGTCAAGTAAAAGCCTCATCTATTCAACTTTTTGTTTTTGTTAATAATAGATGAAGATAAAAGCAGTTGGCATATTCCTCCGACTATAGGTACATTACAATCCTATTTCAATAACCTCTTTCACACTTTGAAATTCTTGGCTTTTTCCAAATGAAAAATGAGATTAACAAATTAACAGGTCTAATAACTCTCAGGTATGTACATCAATAATCATTTATCACCACCAATTTGAGACTTTATTTTAACAAAAAATGTTTGATAATGTCAAAATACAAACATACATTTCCTGTTCTCCTCGTAACTCTTTAAGCACAATTAACTAGCAAGATAGAATGTGTTGTCAGGGAATTATCCTAATTTACGCCTCACATATCCCACTGTAACGTTACCATTGCCCCATTACCATTAATTCGGCATTATAAGAGAGATGAGTGGAGAATGAGGTGACATGACCCAGGTGGTACATGTCACAGTAATGAGCCGACTAATCTCCCTTCTTAACAAACACATGTAACCAAATACGTCTCCGAGACATGCTGTTTTGTTAAAAACTTTTCTCTATTTTCACACGTCTGTTTGCGGACAAAAAATTAAGTCGTGCGGTATGTGTTTTTTCTAACGAAATTAAGGTGACCAACTATAGATGACAAGCGTTAACGGATGTGGGATCGTGAAAATGAAAAAAAATTCAGTTCAATTAGTGAAAAGTAGAATTTTTCAACGTATTTGTAGATTTTGTTGTGTATAATCAAGATGTGCAAAGAATCCATATTCATTCAATTCAATTCATATTCATTCATTCTCACCAAAGTGCTTCCGTCTGAGTCCTTGATATAAGTTCTCCAAGATTTTCCGCACATAGGTTCACTAACTTTGCCCATCCTATCCTATACGGATGCTTCATTAGGGTGTAGTGTCCAGTCACCAGGTCGGTAACTGTCTTTAAATTTTTCTAACCCAGTTTCAACAGCCTGAACTAGAGTTCCTTGTCTACCTTATTCAGTAAACTCTAAGTGTGGAGGTATTCTTGTGTCAGCCTCCATTTAACTAGCCAGTTCCCGACTTCCCCCCTTATGTAATCCTTTGTGATTCCGGACCTGTGAAGTCTCCTTTAGAACCTTCTTTAGCTAATTTGTTTGTCATTTCATCACCTGCAATCCCCTCCCCATATTAGAGACACTCCTGTCCCATATGTAAATATTGGTCTGTTCCAGGGAACAAACAACTACATTCTACATTGGTCGGTACAGATAAAATAATACAACTTTTATTTGAAACTTTTTTTTGGTGTTCCCGAAATAGATGAAAATAAGTGGGTGTCAAAATATGATGAGAAACCCTGTACATTTAACAGTTCCCAGTATTTTCTATAAATAACTGAAAATATGAATTTAATTCTTTGTTATCCCGAAAACTCGAAACTGGATACAAAAATGACAGAATGGGTTCTGTAACGTGTCTCCCATAATCCCGACTTCCCGTGATTTGTTTTAGGTAAACATTAATCTGACAGAGTGTCTTATTAATTGGATATATGTTGTAAATGATGTGTTTTCCGAATTCGATCAACGTTTACAAAATGTTTGGATCATTCCCAAGCTAAATATTTATGGGCGTCTATACGGGTTTAGAAAATATTTCGGTAGTTTGGATTTAAGCAATAATCTTGAAATGTATTTAGAATATGTATGTGTAAAATACTTTCGTTGATATGGGTGGATATAGTTTCTTTTGAACTTACATGAAATTGTAAAAATAAAATTTGATAGTAAGTATTGGGAGAAAATTGCCGGCAGTAGAGCGGTTTGGCAATTAAATAATTGCTGGACTCGACTTGCTTGCCGATCTCAATTTTAAGTCCAATACTGGGACCCTGTCCGGGAAATACAGGGCCAACAACGCCTGCTGTTGAATAATTTGTGCGAGTAGCCAAAAATAAATAATAATAATAATCAGTATCGGAGTACAGAGAACATTCATTGTTTGAAATATTGGAGCTCTGTATGAATGGTAAGTGTCAAAAAAACCGACGCACGCGAATTCTCGTCAGAATAACCACTCTATAATACCTGTGTCATAATTAGGGTCCGTTAAGCTGTCACTCGAGTTCCCGTCAGGGTGACAACTGACCTGTTCAAAAGGTGTTTTTTGGGCAGGGATGAGTTGCGCGCAGTGGTCATTTTCTACCTGAATACGAGTGAAAACACCAAAATTAGGAGCCAAATTGCGCGCAACAAGATAAACACAAAATTAAGGAGATTAACGAAATGTAAAATGAATTGAATGGTAAAGGTATTTGTACATTTATTTTAGGAATAATGAGACACCTAACCTAACCTAACCTAACCCCGCCAGGGTTAACTATTAGGGCAGTCCCGATTACAGAACAGATTAAATAAACTGGACAAATTTCGAGTGCGGGATTAAGATACCTGCAAGTGTCGGACGGGACCTCATGTGTATTATATTGGTCATTAAGGAACCTGACGGGAATTCGTGTGCACCGAAAAAACAACAAAAATCAGCGGAACGCGATCATTTTGGCACTCCAAAGCTCGACGCGGCGCTTCAAACTCGACCGCGCAGCTCCAATAACAGTAACATAACAACAGGCGTTGGACTTTGACGGTCTGTAACTTCAATATTTCATAACGAATATTCTTTCTTCCTTTCTTTCTCTTATCCTTATGCCTTCTCAGGCGTCGGATTGGAGTTCTTCCTGAACCCATGTTTTCCATTCTTTTCTGTCCCTGGCTAATGCCTTCATCTCTCCCAATGACTTTCCTTTGTTCTTTCCAATTTCTTCAATCTGGTCTATCCATTTCCTTCTGGGTCTTCCTCTTTGTCTTTTTCTTGATATTCCCATTTCCATTACATTTCTCGCTATTCTATCTTGCTTCATTCTTACTAGGTGGCCAAACCAGTTCAATTGTTTCTTTTTAATATTTGATATTATTGGGTCTTGATTAGTTATGCTTCTGATTTCTTCGTTCCTTACTTTGTCCCATTTCGTTTTTCCTGCTATTTTCCTTAAATATTTCATTTCCATTGCATTTATTTTTGTTTCATGCTTTTTCTGCAGTACCCAGTTCTCACTGGCATAAGTTATTGTTGGTACTGTAATTTTATTGTATATTTCCATCTTTGTATTTATATCAATTTATTTATGGCTTAGTAATGTTCGATTTAAGGAATAATATAATCTTGTTGATTTATTTGCTCTGTTATTAAGTTCTGCGTCTATTTTTCCATCTTCTGTTAAAATACTTCCTAGGTAGTTATAGGTTGTTACTCTTTCTAATGTTTTATGATTACATCTCAATTCCTCATAATTATTCCCCTGTTTTTCATTTACTATCATTACTTTGGTTTTCTCTGTATTTATTGTCATTTTCATCTTTTCTATTTCTCTTACCAGTAAGTTCATTAGTTTCTGCATTTTATTTCTCGATTTTGATGAACGAATATTAAATTTTCTCTTTTCATATTAAAGATCCAGTAAGAACTAATGATTTCACGAAACGCCGAGACACGGCAGTGTTAGGAGCTTGTTTTAAAAAATTGTTCATTGAACATTGCATAAACAATGATTTTTTATCCATAGCTTTGGACCTAATTAAAGTTGTTTTTTTTCGTACAGAGCCTAGTTTTGTAGGTCTTTTGAAGGCGAATAAAAAAATATTTAACTTTTTTTTGGAGAATCCGAGGGAAAAAATATAAAAGGAAAACGTTAAATATCG
>CAJUYI010003571.1:39449-50326 GCA_910591695.1 Galerucella pusilla | reverse complement strand
TATACAATGAAGCTGTATACAATATATTATTATATTATATTACACATAGATTCAAAAGTTTTGCATCACCTTCTTCGGATGCGAAGTAATTTTTTTGCGCTAACAATTTTTTGTTGGCTTGTTTATCAATGTTTACCATTTCAATAATTGCATATTTTTTGCAATATACAAATTTGCACAGTTTTTTTGTGAGATAACATTTTTGGTGCGATCATTTTAACATTCAAGGCATTTGATTTTTACGATTTTAAGTGCAAACATGAATCGTTAAGTCATAAGTGAGATTGACCGTGCAAGAATAGTGGCTTTAGTTGAAGAAGGTCATTCTCAAAGGTTCGTGGCAAACAGAGTTGGCGTTTGGCAAAGTGATGTGTCTCATGTATGGAACCGGTATCTCCAGACCAATTCTCTTCGTGATAGATCTAGAAGCGGTAGAAGGCGTGTTACTAATCAGCGGCAGAACCGCTATATCCACTTAACCAGCCGAAGAAACCCGACCATGGCAATATCAGCACTCCAAAGAGATATGAGACATGCGTTGGGAGTTCAAGTATCGGATCTCGACATTACGAAGACGAATACTTGCGACAGATTTGAGGTGTCGCCGACCAATAAGAGTGCCCAGACTACAACCTGAGCACAGAGTTCGCCGACTACAGTGGGCTCAAGAACACGCGGCCTTGCCTGAAGAATTTTGTAATTCGGTGTTTTTTTCCGACGAGACAAGGAAGGATTTGTTTGGTACAAGATAGCCATCGAATACGTGTGTGGCGGGATCCAACGAGAGTTGCTCAGCTTGCCCATGCTCGCCCCGTGCCACCCTTTAGAGGAGAAAGTGCTATGTTTTGGGCTGGTATCATGTTAAATGATCGCACAGAATTAATTCATGTGGAGGGAACGATGACTGGTGATAGGTATCTCAGAGAGATTCTACATCCTCACGTGAGACTATGGCGCGCAGCTGTTGGCAATTCCTTCGTTTTTATGAACGATAGCGCCCGACCTCATAGGACCAGAGCTGTAAATGAGTATCTTGAAACTGAAGGGATCAATCGTTTGAGCTGGCCTGCCCTATCTCCTGACATGAATCCCATAGAACATGCTTGGGACATGCTTGCCAGGGCAGTGGCAGCATGCAGAAATCCACCCAGGAGTGTACAAGAGCTTGTTCATGTGGCCCAAGAAGAATGCGAAATATTCCTCAACAGAATATCAATAATTTGGTAAACAGCATGGGCAGGCGACTTCAAGCTTGCATACATTCTAGAAGTGGAAATACTCTTTAAAAGTTCTCATGCAGGTTCTCACTTAACCTTTTCTTTAAAAAGAATTAATTTGTATTCAATTTATTTAATTTCTAAAAATACTTTTTATGTTCAAAGCAATTTAAACTAATTATTTGATTAATCTCTGATCCATTTATAATAAACACATGTTTTTTTCGGAGATTTAGGGTGATGCAAAACTTTTGAATCGATGTGTATTATTTTACAATGAAACTGTCCAATAAAATTGGACCAATTACATTTGAGAGAAAATATTGCTAGTCGATATTGATTGCTTTTTTTTAGCTAAAATTGTGTAAATTATGTCAATTATTTCAGTCATACATTGCTCAAACACAAACCAATTAAAACAAATTTTAATCGCGTTAAATACCATCTATAGATACGATATTACTTTTGGCACTAAGTTGGGTGAAAACGTCCAGACTACGAGATGATTAAAAATTATTCAAATTATTCAATAGAGGTAATAAATAATTTTTGAAAGCATTGAATATATGAGAACCTCTTCAAAAAAAAATTGTCTATAACTTTTCATTAAACAGCAAACATATGTAAGATTGTTGTTATTGTTATCAATAAAATATGTCAAACGCTAAACGACTGACATCCATTTTACGGGAGCATATTGTGGATAATAAACAGTTAGCGTTACGATTTGTTTTATTATCACATAATGAATCAAGAATCATGAAGCTGTGTCATCTGTTGAAAAAGTTTTGTCACTAGAAGTAGAAAGTGTATACTTTGTTTTAAACTGGGAAAGTTATTATACAGCAATAATTGCAAATAATATACAAAAACACAGACTGACAGTCAATCCTGCTCAATCCAGTCCATTCACTGCTGTCAGCCATATTAACACCCGTTCGCCAATAATCAAATTAATGTACTGCTCGTTGTGCTCTTATATCAGCTTTAATAACATAATGGCATTAACGTTTCACTCAAAAACCCCTTTTGCCCCAATTTACCAATTCCTTCTGTCAATAATTGACAAAATTCCAATACGAACCAACGAAAAAGCTCACGATTAAAGCTTTACTTGAAATAGTTCATAAAAACCATTATACTTCCGCGCTTCCAAAAGTAATGCTGGCGTTGGTTGCTTAGTCACTACAACACATAATACCATCAGCAGAATTGTACAGTATGCTCCAAACTTTTCAGCAAATGAAAAAAGTTTCCATTTATATCCTATCCGTAACATATCATTGTCCAAAAAATACACCATTACTTTTCTTTAAGCACCAAAGTCATATACAGGGTGTCTCAAAATTGACGCCCGTCCTTTCAGAATATGAATCGGGAGGCTGAAACGAATTTAAACGTAAGAATGAAAAAATTGCGTTATGTCGATGGTTACAGAGTTATTGACAAAAAACAAAGATCTAACATTCAATGTTTAAACTTTATTAAAAACGAATATTTGTTACAAAACAAGAAATTTATTTATAAAAGGTGTTCAAACAAATCGCCTCCTATACTTCAATGCAAATATTTGCACGATTTATCATTGAATCACGAACCCTCTGCAGCATGTTTTCGTCTATAAACGTCACAGCAGCGTGAATAAGAGCTACTACATCTTCCGTATTCTCAACAGGTTCAAAGTAAAATTTTTCTTTCAAGAATCCCCAGAAGAAAAAATCTAATGGATTTAGATCTGGAGATCTAGGAGGCCATAGTACGGGTCCACCTCTTCCAATCCAACAGTCGGGGAATGTTTGATTTAGTAATGTTCTCACTTGTCTACCATTATGTGCAGTAGCACCATCATGTTGGACCCAAAAATTCAATCTAGTTGCTAATGGAACTTGATCGAGAAATGGCAGTGGTAAATTGTCGTTTAAAAAATGAAAATACGATGCTGAATTAAGTCGGTTAGGTAACATATTTGGGCCGATTACATTATTATTTAATAATCCAGCCCAAATGTTTACATTCTCGATTGGAATAATAACGTTCCATTTTTAAAACAAATAACCGTATGAAATTATACTTATACTTATTATGACCAAAAATGACAGAACTAAAAATTAACATTTAACATTACCATAGCAACCTATGCTACTCATTTGTTTTTAGCTGACTTCGTTTTTAATAAAGTGTAAACATTGAATGTTAGATCTTTGTTTTTTGTCAATAACTCTGTAACCATGGACATAACGCAATTTTTTTATTCCTACGTTTTAATTCGTTTTAGCCCCCCGATTCATATTCTGAAAGGACGGGCGTCAATTTTGAGACACCCTGTATATTAGTGTACCCGCAATGAGCTGACTGATTAGCAGACAGCATAAACTTCTGCCACACCTAACCTAATCTAACTTGCCTCGTAACCACATTCACAAGGGTATTAAAACAGAAGCAAAAACCATCTTCAAATGTCGTTAACAAACTCACTGGAGCTCTATCAATACTATTAATCCAGTTATTTAACAACACGAATTGGAGTGCCTCTTTGTCCTATCCCACTGCAACATTTTCAGATCTATTGTGTTCTTCCCTATATTTAAGGCTCGATATCAAGCTTCATTCTTTTCATCAGACCTATTAGCCTGGATACCGCCTCCCTTGCGTAGCCCCCTGGCCTCGGTTTTTCTTCTCCGAGTATGTGAAACCGCGCCCTTGCTAGGCCTTCGCACTCACCGAGTATGTGCTCCGCGGTTTCGTCTTCTTTCTGTCAAATCCTACATAGGCTGTCATCTACTAGGCCAATTGTTTGCATATGTTTCCTCAGCCTACAATGTCCGGTAAGCATTCCCACCATCATCCTCGTCGTTTCTCGACTTTGACATAGTACGTGTAACAGTTTGGCCGAATGACTTTTGTTAGTGTGCCTTTGTCCTAATTCTTTATCCCACTAGCGCAACGCCTGGATGTTTATCCATTTGTGGATGCTGTCATTAGTGAGGCATTTAGTTTAGGCTCTGGCCCTATCATGATCACAGCCGCTACCTGCTTGGCTAAGCCATCGGCCTTTTCATTGCCTTATATTTCCTAGTGACCTGGCACCCTGGCTAGGATTACTATTGTGACTAGTTAGTCTGCTGAGGGCCTTGCGACACTCCCACACCATATATGAGCTTATCGCCTTCAGTGCTGCTTGGCTGTCAGGTGAAATATAAGATTAAGTACCTATAACTTTTTGTAGTGGTTCCTATCTTAAACTGACAAAAACATCAACGTGTTCAGATCATAAACTTTTTCTTACCCAGAAGAAATAAGTATACGGCAATTATTCCACATGTCACACGTTGAATTAAATATTGAACTAACAATTGATATACATACTATTTGTTACTTCTATAGTTTTTCGTTTATATTATTTTATCATTATCCTTTTTATACAATTGAAAAGTTTTATTATAAGTATTTTTTACTAACGATAACAGCATTTGAAGAAAGAAATAAATGTCTAGATGAGTAATAAAGTCACTAAGGTTTACAAATGTTCATTTAAAACAGCAAATGAACGTTACGTAACAATAAAAACAGTAATAAACTATTAAGGATAATAACAATTATTACTTTTTATTGGAGGAGGTTCAGAGAATTTATGTTCCGGTAGGTATCTACACTACAACATTGCTGAGTAATATTTACATTATAAAAAATGCCGTTTCTAGACCGTTTGATCAACATATCCTTTTTCAACTTACTTTCAAGGTATTTGCCAACAACGCAACTGAAAGTGAAAATAACTAGGTAGTAATTTGAGTGCCAAGCGTGACACACATTTTTACAGTTGAGACTGCGTTATAATTCTTAACGGTAGAAGTATCTCTATCGGTTACATACACTGAAACGCATTTGCTGCTAATGCCTTTTTTATTAGGTAGGTACTAAACAAATATAATTACATAATAACGAATTCCACCAATTAAACATTTTAAATTAAATTTCACAGTGTTGTTGATTGAATCAGGGTAGGTATGGGCACTCTGAACAGTCTGAACGCGCGAGGATGCTGCCACCTAGAGAGTCTCGTCACTTCTAAAATTGCTGATTTGATCAGAGCTGTGACGCCGTTTGTAGCATAGAGTAATAAATAAGAGAGATGTTAAACGTGTAGTGTTTTGTGGCACAAAGTTACCACTAGCGCCTACCTTGGCTACTGGTACGAACTAGCACTCAAGACGCGCGCTTTTCGAATTTTCAAGCTTTCAGCATACGCGTAATATTGTACAATATTTCCAATTGAATGATTTTGCACTATTGCAATATTTGTTTTTTAGTCGTTCAAGTCAAGTCTTCAAAGAGGTAGGAGAATAAAAAAACCTTTGAACGTGAGAAAATATAATATTATTAATTCAACATCTTTCATACAATAAGATATCCAAAATAACATTTAAAAACAGTCAATACCTGAATCTGAATTGGAATGAAATGTACTCTGAAGTTTAGAAAGGAAGTGCAAATTTTGTCAATCTAAATCAGTCTGTAAAATTATTCATAAGGAAGTGATCTTCACGCAAATAACACCTTTTATTTTTAATATGTAAGGTTCATTATTTCAAACCATTTATGACTTCGCTTAATATCTAATCAGGAAACTTGAAAAAAAAAATTGTTATTTGTATAATTGTTTTGCAGTTATTCAATTGATGTACCCATTTAAACAATTTGGCATCTTGAAGCACACATTAATATTACAGAGCAAGCACATAAATACAGTGTTCAAAGCACTTTTTCACATACGTAATAGGTACCTACAATAACTACATACATAGTAACTACATACATATTATTTTGGTTCGGGTCACAAATTTCTGGTAATCCTTCGTTCTTGTCTGCAAAAAACGATAAAATGACAAATAATAATAATTTTTCCATTACGAAAACCCAACTTCAAACGGTTAGGGTTAAAAAACTACTAGAGGGAGGCGGGGTTTGTTGGTTCAGTTAGTTGGTGTAAAGCGCCATGCGCAGCTGATGCGCACAAACTTTGTTCCATTTCTTTCCATATGATTTATCATATTTATCATATTTATCATATCATATGATTTATCATTTATGCCCGGTTTTATAAAGTAGAGTTAAATATCTCGAGTTACCCCGAGGGTTAGCTCTCGGGTTAAATTGCAAAGATCCCTGGCGTATTACTGTAAAAATATATGAAAGAAGAAAATGTCGGGCCATAAAACAGTGTTTTTTTCTATGAGTCGGGTACAACAAAACCTATAACCTCACATATTTTGTTATAAAGTGGCGTGGAAACTTGAAATTACTAGATTTAAAAATGGATTTCGCCAGCAGTAGAAGGAGTGTGAACTTCTCAGAAAAAGAAGTTGCTAGGCTCTCGAGGTGCTTCAACCATTTGAATAATGTCTTCCTTATCCATGTTAGGAAGTCATCAAAAATTTCAAATTAATCTCTCACTCATCCATGCCCACATTGAAAATATATATCGGATATGATATTATTTATATACAGTGTGACCCATTTTTAATGGAAACACCCCCCTACAATTTGAAGTTGTAAACAGATTCTAATAATTTTTTTTGGAAATGTCAAGTACTAATAGGTCTACCTTGGGACAAAATTTGAAATGTTTATTCCAATTTTCAGGGCATACTACGATATTTTTTCTTAGTCGAAAATCGAGATTTTTTATTAGCGATTTTTTTATTGAGAAAATCACTACGCCACTGTATTCAGAGTACCTCTAAACAGGTGTGACCAAAATTTCATGAAAAAATTTTCATTAATAACAAAGTTATGACAACTCAAAAATTCGAAAACTCACACAGCTAACAGTCACAAAAAACACCCTATATCAACAGATATAGCCATTAGAATATTTTTTATGATTTCAACAATAAAGTGCCGCCAGATGAGAAAAGAAAACCCAAAAAATCAACGTCTGGTGTGGGATATTGAACGAACGTAATATTGGTCCTTTCTTTTTTGAGGAAAACATAATGCGCGGAGGTTTCTAGAATTTTTAAACACATAGTTTTGGGATGCTATTCTCGAGCTTCCAATCAATGGACGATCAAATTTAATTGTCCAGTTAGATGGATGCTCAGTTCATTTTGCCAGAGCTGTGAGGCAATGGCTTAACGAACATTTTCCAAACCGATGGATAGGCCGTGGTAGTCCGTTTATAGAGTGGCCACCCAGACCTCCAGACCTCACAGTTTTGGACTTTTTTCTCTGGGGACTTCTCATACAAAAGGTTTACAAAAACCGCTCAAGAGATAGAAATGAACTTTGTGCAAGAATTCGACAGGTATGTGCAGATATTACCCCACAAGAACTAAGGTAATTCCATTATTTTTAATAAAAAAATTTACGCTATCTGTTTTTTTTTTCCATCTGGCGGCACCTTATTGTTGAAATCATAAAAAAATATTCTCATGGCTATATCTGTTGATATAGGGTGTTTTTTGTGTCTGTTAGCTGTGTGAGTTTTCGAATTTTTGAGTTGTCATAACTTTGTTATTATTGAATATTTTTTCATGAAATTTTGGTCACACCTGTTTAGAGGTACTCTGAATTCAGTGGCGTAGTGATTTTCTCAATAAAAAAATCGCTAATAAAAAATCTCGATTTTCGACTAAGAAAAAATATCGTAGCGTGCCCTGAAAATTGGAATAAACATTTCAAATTTTGTCCCAAGATAGACCTTTTAGTACTTGACATTTCAAAAAAAAAATTATTAAAATCTGTTTACAACTACAAATTTTAGGGGGGTGTTTCCATTAAAAATGGGTCACACTGTATATTATATCTATGTTTTTAACCTAACCTTCCATATCTTCACATTTCAGCATTTTGCACATGACAACCGCTAATTTGAGAGTTAACCCGAGCCAAATGGTGGGGCAGTGTTACTCTAACCCCGCTTTATAAAACGCTGCATCACCCACCGGTCATAGGGTTAACTCTCGGGGCAGGGGTAACCCGAGCTTATAAAACCGGGCATTAACGGTTGAAGTCTTTATATTATTTCAATCAGTTGCTTTTGTTTCTATTTATAAATAATTGGCTACTAGAATCTAAAACCACTTACTTCCAGTGTATATTTATAAAGCAAATTATTCACGTTTTTCTCGTGATAATAGTGGTACTGAACCATAACAATCAAGACTTGTGTATTGTTTGTGTGCTATTAAAAAAAAATCGAATCATTCTTCACATAATTTTTATTTTAAATTGTATTAGTACTTTATGGCAACGCCAGGTGATATTTTTTATTCACAATACCTATAGACATTTTTACCTTTAAAACAGTAGAAAAGTGACTCATTACTTACCTTCACCTCCTCGCTAGCCGGAAAAGTTGACAATGATTGCGGCTTCTAACCAACTGAGGAGTTGAATTTCTCTATTAGTGGTTAGTAATCTTTTCTATCGTTAACCTTGGTCAATAACGGACAAATTCAAATGTTTTGAGAATCCAGGGATAGTAGATTAACAAAAACTAGTGCAACATAATTTTATATACCCAGGAGATTGTCTTTAACATATTTGCTGCTTGAAAATATTTGAATAAAAGTGCCACTAGACATTAGGAATGACAGAAGCCACATTACATTCTGAAGATGATGAGAAAAGCTCTTCTGTGGCATTGACGTTTATATGTCAATGAGCTGAGGTTACGAATTTCTTCCTTGAAAATATTCCATCAATATGTTAAAAAAAATAAGTATTTCTTTTTGAATATTAAATAACTACACCATACAATAGATCAATTTCCTTTTCAACAATTTATATAATTTTCACCGAAGGAATTAATCTTATCACAAAAATAGACAAATTTTTATAGCCAAAGTGACGTTTCTGGCTGTCGTTCGTTAACGGCGATTTCTAACGAGGAATTCGTTAGCATTTTGGATACAGAATAACATTTATCGTTCGTAAACGATATTCATTCATCAACGGCATCGTACATACTTACAGAATAGATCCCTTAGCATAGATTTTCTTGGATTATATTCGTAAATAGAGCACTCGCTAGGTATGTGCCATCTATGGTTTCAGATAATTCATACAACGTGACCACATTTGACGCTAGAAGCTAGCGTCACGCGTAAAAACTACGGCGGTAGATTTGAATATCCGCTATTAATTGCTTTTGTGTGCCAAAAATTATTTTACTAATGCTAATGCAGATTTTTTATTGGATCTTGAAAAATTATAGATATAAATTGCTTTTAAAACAAATAACTGTAAAAAATATTGTTATACCTTTCTATCTATCTAGTCTTACTTCAAAGTAAATATACATGTTACTACCAGTTATTATTAAATTCTCGAATCTTTTCTATTTTTCCCATAGACACAGAAAAAAAATCATAATTGTCAGCTGTCACCTGTCAGTACTCTCTCAACCACAGACCAGGTCACAACAGGCACATGACACTTATGTTATGTCAGGAGCTCTCTTGTCACCTTCTTTTTGTATCATCTACAGATTGGACCACGTTCTTGGTCTGGATGGACTCTATAGCTTGCTAAACTCTTTGACTATATAGTCAGAGCTGAGCTACACGCTTATGTTCAAATTTTAAAGCGCCACTTTTGGCGCCCTGGCGCATTCACTTCAATTTCAAACGCCATTTAAACTTTAAATGCACTGACTTTGTGCCCATCCAGAGGAAATTCATACAAGCATCGGGTCAACGAGCAAGGTGTGTGTTAGTTCCGATGGCTCGTATCGTAGCTCGTACTTGGACATATTCGGAGCTGTTTGTACTCGCGTAGTGTATGGGAGAGGCTTTAGATATTACTGTATTTACAATGGCATACGTACCAACTGGTTTTCCGTGAAATATTCATGTTGGTTTTTTCAATAATTCACTTATTTTCAACTAAATACAGGTGCTCACAGCCTATAACGCATATTGCAATGTAAATGGATTGTAATAATTTTTTTCAAAACGCCAACTTATGTAATCCTAATCGATTTCATTGTTCTTTTGAACAGAACATTTTAATGTATAATAATTCGAATTATATATAAATATATAGTTTAAATTTGAACGATATAAATTATGAAATCAAAAGAAATCAAAAGCGCAAGCTAAAAATCAGAAATTGCATCAGATAATTGTGAGGAAAAATTATTATAGAGACATCAAATACAAATATATTCGATACATCATTTATGTAATGGTCACTGCACACCAATAATGTTAATTGCTACAATTTTTATTAATACTTACAGAGCAGGTACCTACGCATAGAAGCTTTAATATACGATTTGAATTTTCTTAATGTACTTGTTTTCAAGTAACATTTGTAGATACCTACATGATATACCATTTGGGAGTGTTGAGGCAATAAATATTTTTCATTAAACGTTGTAAATGGTTAACAATATACAGTGCTTTTCAGATAAAAGTATCCACCTTTAATAACTTTTGTAATACTGGTATTTATAAAAAATCCAAAAACACGTCAATTTATGTTGGAAGGGGCAAGCACTATGGCTTATTTAAACTTACTGGAAAAGCCACCCCCTCACCCCCAGCAGCATCCCCTTTATTTTTTTAAATTACTTTTCATATTTTTTATGTAAAATTTGGATACCCCTCTTTGAGCTGATTTCAAAAATGTATAATACTTGTAGGTTAAAGT
>CAJUYI010003571.1:16771-31053 GCA_910591695.1 Galerucella pusilla | reverse complement strand
TAGCAAATTTTCTCTTACATCTAAATAGTTGGACACTCGTTGAATGTATTCCACGATTGAGTACTAAATATCTCTTCACAGGGTGTTCAGAATTTTCAGTTTCATTATTAGATCATGCAATGTGTAGTATCAGGCTTATTTTAAATGGACCACCCTGTATTTTAATAATTCATCATATTTAAAAAAATGTCCTCTTTCAGATGTTTCAAGGGTATCCTATACCTAGGTATTATACTTTTCGTGCAATTTACAATATTCTTAAATTTTATGCTAAATCGATTTTAAAACATCTGCAATTTTCTCTAAATTTCAAACTAATGATCTTGGCATAGTTGTTGTGGGAAACTAAATAGATCACTCCATGAGGAGGATTTATTTTCTTAAATTTATCGACCAAATAGGCCAGCATCACATGTTCTCTAATTTCTTCAACTTTCTTTGATGAACACCAGTCCATGAAGAGCCCATATTTCTTGTAACTGCTTTATCAATGTCCAGAACTTCATTAAAAATTTCATCATCACTGCTGCTACTGACTTCCACACTTTTATAAAATTGTTACAAAAAAAATTATCGTTTATACCTACCGTTGTCAAGTTTTACATCTGTCATATAAAAGCCTAGTATGAAATTTAATAATAGTTATTTATGATATGAGTGTTAAAAGTGAGGTTTTATTTTGTGAGTGAAAACGTTTGTGAAATGAGCGGAGCGAATTGAACAATTTCACGAACAAAATAAAATCACTTTTAACACAAATACCATACAATGTTTTTTGTACAACTTCCCTATTTTGATAATGAAACGAGCGAATTTGCAATGACAATAAATTCAAAATGCATTTTAGTATTCAAATAATCAAAAGATTGTTGTGAATGGCAGACGTTTACATAGCAGCGTGCTAAAAATATTTTCAACACTAGTGTTAAAAGTATTTTTAACACGCTGCTATGTAAACAATCGTTTTTAACATTGTTTGCTATCATTAAAAGTGTCACTTTTAATGACAGTTGTACAAAAATTTATTTCCCAAACAGCCTGATGTTGATGCATTGTTGATAACGACCTGCGAGGCACCTACGATGTAGAATTTTTGATATTAGTGCCCTAAAACATGGTTGTAGATAGAATATCGTACAATACACTCACGAGGAATTTACGGGATTTACCAAACTCGCATTCGGCTCCTTTTAAACATCACGCACTTGCGGTAAAGACATACCTACCGTACTTGTATTGTATTATATTTATACTATTAGTCATTGTGTTGTTCACTAGGATATGATCAATATATACTTTTTAATTTTTCATCCACGTAAATGTTATGTAGTTGTATACAACTTTGGTCTTTTTTATTTATAACTGTCATCAAATATTGTTAGTATTATACCAAAAATTTTTTGTTGCAGCTAAGCAAGATGATCAGTTAACGTCTTCGAGCTTCTGGTCGGGTGACTTCACGTCACCTGGTCAACAAGATTTTTTGACCACAGCTCAAAGTCTATCACAAACACATCCGGTAAGAGGAGGAGGACCTACAAAACTTAGTGGCTCTGTTATGTCAAAACATTTAGACTATAGACTGTCAGCAACAGATGAACTTAGGAAAAACCCTCTATTATCATCACCCGATGAATGTGCAAGAGCATGCAGAGAAGGAGAACCTCCGAAAATTTGCTATTATCATTTCACTCTAGAGTTATACACAGTACTTGGAGCGTAAGTAAATAAATTGTTATTTATAATTATATATTCAGGACCGGTTCTACAATTTTATTCGCTATACGTTGGATAACGGGTCACTTTTGCTCTTTAGAATAGAGGTGTATTTTTATTCCAAGTATATAATAGTATAAACCAGAGTATAAGTTAGCCATTCCAGTTTGAGGGTTTAACCGAGCAATAAACTTATTTTGCATTTCTTTTGGTTGGTTTCTTGTGAAAAAACAACAATTGCTGTCACGTGTCTTGTAAGAAGATGGGGAAATTGAAAAAAAACAAGATTATACTGATCCTAAGGGATTTAAAGTTGGCTAAAGCAAAAATTGAACTAGGGTCCTAATTCGAAAACTTTGCTGGAATGTCTTGCTTCTGGCTGCAGAAACAAACATGCTGTATGCAGAACTTATTCTTTCTCAGTATTAGTAACTGTGTGTCAGTTTTCTGCATTCTGAAATAAATTTAATGATATGAGAATTAAATACCCACTTTAAATATTGATGTATTCAACCTCTTTCATTATGCTTAGTAGCACATTAATTTTATCGTTGTTGGCTGGGAATAACTGTACTAAATCAATAAAAATCCATTGAAGAAGCGACAACCAGCTGTTCTCGGACTTTTATACTGGAATTGTAGAATAGTTTCTTATAGTTAACCACTTGCTTGCTTGTTACGTATCAAACTTTATTTTGATTTTAAAAATATCAACAGTGTCTCTCAAACATCCTAAACAGTTTATAAAGAATGTGAGCTTACGTGGTGATGTACTGTCAAGTTCAATAAGTTTATATTAGAAAGCCAGGGGTGTGTGAAAGGGCGTCTGGGGGTCCAAAATATGCGATATCCACAGAAATGTGTTTGGGCTGCTGAATTGGGTCAAGAGATGCCAAAGTGCGGGGATGTCATTTTTGTTGAGGATTAAGCCTTCGTAACCCACCAAGGTAGCTATTCTTGAAAATAATACGATCCGGTGCTTCTCTCGTACGATGGGGTCTATCCCGTGCGACTCTAATTCTTGAACCTACATATGAACTTTCAAAATTATTGCGTTGTTGCCAGCATCATTTGATACAAAAGATCTACCTTTTAGTTATTTTCAGCCTCTTTTTTTGTACGGTTGTCATAATGTTCTGTCATTAATTACTTTTTATACAAAAGAAGCGCCTCCATGCCGGCATGCTTCCAAGCGATGGTCATATAAAAACCTGGAGCCCCTATCTTCGTCAATTCGTACTTCCTCCTCTGCCTCCCATACATCCACCCTTATTACGTGCCAACAATAATAGCTCTGTAGTAAATATCTTCGTATGAAGATATTACCAATACTTTGTCAAGATGCTTGGTTAAGAAACAATTTATATGGAAATATTTATTTAAATTCTAAAATGACAAATAAATTAACTGTGACATTAACATTAAAAACCAGTAGTAAGTACAGAGTGATCAACATGTATTTTCAACCCTTCGACCATCCTGAACATTATGTTTGTCCTCAAGCATAGTCGTTTAATTTGCAAGGCCTTCGTACTTTTCTTTTTGGTCTATTGTTGGAATTTATATTTTCGATGTTAGCAGCATCTTCTGTTTCGTCATCAGATTCGGGTTTCCATTCTTCTCCGCTATCATCAACATCTTCGTCGCTCTCTTCATTCTCATGCTCCGCTAATTCAATGATTCCGAATTCTGTTTCTTCCTGTTCTTCTTGATCATCATTTTCGTAATCATCTTCTTCTGCATTTCTATAGATTTTCATTTGACATACATGAGCCACTGTATTCAAATTCGATCCTCCATCTTCTTTATTCAATTTTTCCAATTTGTAGCTATTTCCAGGAAGTATTTCAATGACTACATATATGGTCCGCGATATTTTAGTCGGTTGTCCAGTGGTTTACGTACTGTTACAATATCGCCCACATCAAACTGAACACCTTCATACCGTCTTTTATCATAATACATTTTATATTTCCTTTGGTTCCTTCCTGCATTTTCTCTTACTTTATTTCGGATTTCGTCATGTCTTGTTTCTTCAGCTTTTCTTTCAGCAAAATGTACAAGTCCTGCATCTTCGAAATTTGGTTGAAATCCATAGAGACATTCGAATGATGTAAACCCAGTAGTTTTATTAACTGCGCCATTCAGCTTCCTCTCTACTGAACTCAAAGTTTTGTCCCATTTCTCATCTTTAAAGTTCACTGAAGATACCATGCATGGTACGATAGTTCTCATTCTATTTTCAGCCCCAGTTGGAACCACTTCTGAATTGTAGTAAATATCTTCGTATGAAGATACTACCAGTACTTTGTCAAGATGCTTGGTTAATAAACAATTTATATGGAAATATTTATTTAAATTCTAAAATGACAAATACATTAACTGTGACATTAACATTGAAAACCATTTGTCTCATCTGCCGTCTTCCTTACTTGTTTATAGTAAGTACAGAGTGATCGACATGTATTTTCCACCAGTTCTCCATGTCAATAATAAAACACCTATTAAAAACACTGAAAATCAGTAAAACCACTAAAACTCACGACAAAGTATTTTTTTAACTCTATGCACATGAATTTAAGATTCAAAGAAACAGAGAACTGACAAAATAATTACGAAATGCATAGAGAAATAGTAATTATATACTTATTTCTCTATGATAGAATCTAAACAAATTTCCATTAAGAAACCTCTTTACTAGGCAAGCGCCAATTCATTCGACTGCTCCCCCATTTTGGCACCATGCGATCCGGAGCGTATGATTTTTATGAGATCAATAATATCGGATCACAGGCCAAGGATATAACGACGATCGCCTCATGTGATCATTCGCCATAAATCTATGCCGCTCATTGTTCAGGAATGGACGTCCAGAGACGTGTAAAAGCTTTGCCCATGGGGTCTCAAAAATCATGATCACGCGGGATTGAATTTCAGTACCGAGAATTTGTACGCTCTAGTGTTATAAGGCTACCAACTCTATATTTTAGGAGCCTGCGATCCTGCCACCTGCGGTGGCCAAAAGGAGTGCCGGTTTCAAAATATCAGATTTGATATCAACATGTAACATTGATATTATGATTTGGCCAGCGAGTATACTCCATGGGATTTTTGAGTCCATGTCACAAATTTAAATTCCCGTAAAATTCAATTTTCTCATACATAGAGTTGGTATGTCGAGGGCTTGTAAGGGTGTAATTTTATGTTGCTCTCGCATGCACAGGGCTGCACGAACAAGAATGCTGAGGGAGCCGAGCAAAAAAATGTCCCGATTGGACCCTTCCCATCAAAGTTAGAAGTGAAAACTTTTCACGGTTTTCTTCTTCCTCATATTGCCGTTGGCAAATAGATCAGCATGTATTATTTAAATAATACTTTTTTTAAGCCGACCTCTTCATACTAAAACTACCTACCATTTTGTAATATACTTATTATACCTAGTAACTTAAATAAATTTTCATAAATCCATCGTATCAATGAAATAAATGCTGCTCTTTAGGTATGTCAGTTTCCGCAATAATGAATGTTCTCGTAAATACCGACATTCCATTTATGTTCCGTATATCTGTTTGTATAAACTTGTAAACACTATATAACAACAGAGTATCTAACTAATACAAAATTTGTGGAGAATTCAAATTGTTTGATTTTTCTTTAGCTACTTTCGCTTTTGATGTAAATATTAACAAATATATACACTTGTTTTATCAAACACAGCTGGTAGTATTATTCATCTAATGATTAAATTTGCCATGAAAAAATTATCAGCCTACCTTTACTTTTCAATGAATTTTAAACGGCATGTCCACACCTTGTTTACCCAGCAGGGGATTTTATAATTATTATATACTATATTATTATACTGTTTTCCAATTATTTTAAGGAGCAGCTGGATATACTATCGTGTAGTGTAGGTGATACCGAATAATTTATATCCTTGATAAAAAATCTACTCAAAAGCCAGTTGACACGGTAACAATTAGGAAGCTTATCGTCATTGCCGTGTATTAGATTCGATATTCACAACTTAGACAGGTTTAAAGAGGAAGAATGCTCTATATCATTCTCCACCCTTAAGAAAAACGGGCCGCTATAGCGAAAACCTCTTTAGCCAACATTTAAAAAGTTAGGATTTTTGGGTTCATGGGATGGGAGTGGAAAAAAGCCCTGAGAAACTCATAGGTCAGTTTGGCCTTGTGATTTAAACCCTCGTACTTGCGAATTCATTCCGAGCATGTCACCCGCTTTGGTGCTGCTCACTTGTATAAGATATTTGATAAAACGGCACCTCCAAATTGAATAGTTCATACAGTGTATACATAAAGTAACAATATTTCTGTAAGGTTCACCTAAAAAAATGGTGAACAAAAGTTTTTTCAAATAATCCAGACCATCTGCATAAGTAGATTAGAAGTATACAGGGTGCACCGCTGCTCCAAAATAACTAATTAACATATTTCTTCAAATAGTACACCATGTGTATATTTTCAGTTTTTCTTTATCTATTAAATTACAAATACAACCGTCACATAATTCTTATCTCATTTGTTCTACAGTTTTTGAGAAAAATTATTTAAGGGAACGTTTTTATTAGGTCTGTTCGTAGAGCAGTCACAAACGGTTGGAAACTGGACGACTCAGAGTCTTTTTGTGGACGATTTTTATTCACTGCGCATGAGTCGTCCAGTTTCCAACCGTTTGTGACTGCTCTACGAACAGACCTATTGTCTTCCTTCTTCTATTTGACAGGGGATGGGTAATTTGGTCCCCGCTATCTGTGTTAATCCTTTGGTAGCCAGGCACTTCGATAATCCGGCTGGTAATTTCGCCCCCAAACTAAAATATAATTATTTCTGCTTCTTGGAAATTTTTAGGAATAACAGGTAGTTTAGACGGATATAAAACCCTTATATTGTTATTATTTGCAATCATTTGAATTATTACTTAGTTTGAGTACGTGTGAATTGTTGTGAGAAAGCAAATTATGGGGGGTGAAAATTATTAAAAGTAATCGTGGCAAGGATTTACTTGTAGTTAACGGTTACAAGTTTAATTTCCACAAAAAACTGAAAACAGAAAATGTAATCTACGTCGACGGCACATTTGATTATTTCACACAAATGTTTACAATTCACGGTTTTTTACACGGACATTACATACCTTTAATGGTATGCCTTCTACCCAATAAAAAATCGGAAACATACGAAAGACTGTTTCTTTTGGTTCAAGATAAGTGCTCCAAAATTAATATTAACTTCAATTTTAAGGAAATAGTGTGTGATTTTGAAATGGCCATACATAAAGCCGTTCAAAAAGTTTGGCCTTCCACCCAAATCATCGGATGCAGATTTCATCTCGCCCAGGCATGGTTCCGGAAAATTGAAACTATCGGTCTATGCTAGCAGTGATATTGGTCGGTGGTTGCACTTGACTTTTGGTCTTACTTATTTAGATCCTAATGAAGAGGGTGATTGCGTTGCGTTCGAACTATTCGAAAACAGACCAAATGACATGAGATTGGAGAAGTACGCTGATTATCTAATCGAGAATTATGTTGATGAAGAATCTCTTTTTCCACCGACAATTTGGGCCAAAAATTCGTCTGATCTCACGCGAACAACAAACGCTTGCGAAGCTTTTCACAGAACTTTTAACGATTCATTTTACAAAGAACATCCAAATATAATAACATTTCTTGAGAAATTAAATGAAATCCAAATCGAAACTTATATCAAGTTGCAAAGTTGTCATTTGAAACATTATGTAAGAGACCCTAAAATTGGAAATCGTCAAAAATTTATTGAAAACCTTATAGAAAAATACAAAAACTCTGAAATAGATAGAACTCATTTTTTAACATGTATTTCATTTAAATGTGTAAAATTTTGAAATTCTTATTTGTGTAAAAATTATTTATATGTTCATGCCATAGAGTTGAAATAAAAACCTTTAAACTATTTTCATGTTTTGATTTTATTTCTTCTTTGAACCGAAAGCATATACCTGATTGCGGGGACGAAATTACTTGTAGGGAATTTATACCTGTCAGCCATGGGGACCAAATTACCTTTTGAAATTTCGTGACGTCATCTTTGGGGACCAAATTACCAACTCCGATTTGACAGTATCCACATCGATTATAAAAAACTGATATGGTATTACACAATTGCTGATTTGTTATTTGATGGGCTGTTAACAGCATTCTATTTCTTAGTTCATCCAGATCATCAGGTTAGGTTTTTAAATATCCCCAGAAAAAATAGTCCAAAGGCCGTAAGTCGGGAGATCTGGCTGGCTACTAAATAGTGCCCCTTCTTCCAATCCACTTGTCTTGGAAAACTTCATTTAAGTAATTTCGAACAGCAACACGTGTGGAGATGCACCATCCTGCTGAAACCAAGTATAACCAACTGCATTTCCTATTACAGAAACTATTTGATTTCTTAATAAATCTAAATACTTTCGTTCGCTCAAATTGCCTTCTACAAAGAATGGTCCGGTAATAGTGGTGTCGATAATACCTGCCCAAACATTCACATTTGGAGGTCTTCTTCAAAAAGTTCCACAATCCTCCAAACTGCAGTTTTGGTAATTTGGTTGCGATTTGGATACGTATCATTGAATAAGTAAGCTATCTCATTATTAAGCTCTTTTACAATCACCGTAACCTCTCATCATAAGAATCATTATCCTTTCCTGTTCGGTAAACATGCTTAGATTTTTCATATACTTCACAACTCCACATTTTGCCTCTGCGCTGAAGTCAAAAAGATTGGGTATTTATCTTATTTTCTCAAATTACTTCTGTGATCACTTATTCACATTTATTTTCAACCTGTTTTTTTTATTGTATTAAAAAGCGGGAGAGAAGAACACGTGAGCGAATAAAACTATAATGGAACACGACCAGTTGAATGAATCAACTTTCTCATTGCTTGGACGTCGTACAAGATTAAACCACATTATGTCACGACTAATACCCAAGCGTTTTCAATTGCTCGTAATATTTTTATCTTTAGCGATTTTTTAATGCTTTTTATCGGCCGTTGGGAATAAAATAACTCTCTGCTCGCATAAAAGGTGCAATTGTGGTCATTATATTCCCACAAAACTAAAAGCTCACCAACTAATCTCCTTCAGTCATTAATTCCTTTTGTTTTACAAGTATTTTACAATGTTTCATGTAATTAAATCAATTAATAAATATAACGAGCTGTGTTAAACAATTTTTGTCAAGTGTAAAATACTATTATTAATAAATAGACAATATGTGACAGTAATGCATATATATTTGTTTCAAGGATATCCGCACAATTATATATCAACCGAAAGGTCCTTTAATAGAATATAGTTATGTAACTAACTTCTTGCATTTCATAAGTTTTCATACCTGTCGCTAAGTGTCTGTTAATTAATATACAGGGTGGTCCTTAAGTAATTGTACATTGAAGTACTGTACAATCTCCACTTTAAAACAAACTAGTTTTAATAAAATGTTGATATTAAGAGAGATCCAGGGTGTTGAACATGAAATTTTAATTTTTGTTTTTAATTTTCACGGTATTAATGATGTGACGTGACGGGTTGAAAATATTATGCTGCTTTCGTTAATTTGGGCTTCAAGCACTTGTGCGTGACGCCTCAGTCGTCACGACATTTAAGCAAAGAACACGATTTTTTAGGATCGTCAAAACCACTTGTCATGTGCCAATGTCAAAGAATTGACTGACTCTGGAACACTTTATTTGAATAACTTACAACAGTAAATTCAACAAATCTATTAACTTTGACAATAACTTGTCTTCTTGGAAAAAACTTTTCTTCCTCAAGTTCATCATCCAAACTATCATCTGATATTATTTATAAATTTTCTCTGTTGTTAGAAGAGCAGTTTGCAATTATAATGGTTTTGATAATATAATTTTGCATATTTAGATATTTTTATCAAGGTTTAAATCGTAATCGGCACACTCTTAACCTTCAATTGAACGTCAAACCGGTAAACGTCAAATATTTAATGGCCATGGCTTGAAGCTCATACTTTTCGGTATGTGCTCAAGGGACAAGGGGAAGGTAAGACTAGACGTCACGCCCGGTAATAAACGAACGAAACTCAGTCACTACGAGCTGCTACCAGCAGCCAAAAGTGAATAATCGAAGATACCTCAAATTGGGATGTGTACCTAAATTTTGCTTAGGTATGGTCAGCCTAGATGCGAGACACAGATTTAATAAGTAGGGCTTTTGTTGCTTAATGACCAGTTCCCGGCCCAAGCATTCGATGTGTATTTCTCCTAGTACCACTCTTTTGTTGTCACTAGGATTGGTTCTGGTCCAACTTATATTGTTTCTGGACCTATTATAGTGAATTAATCACAAATATCGAGCAAAGGCGACGTTCGCACTTAGATGATGTTCTCATACGAGAAGCACGAGCTAAGTAACGCTCTTCCACGCAACCGCGTGGTGATCGTGTTAGAGCTCATGAAGAAGCGTGTCATATTCTTAATAATTTGCGTCCGGAGAAATCCTATATCACGCTCAATAGTAACTAAGACATTACAACGTTTTGATACAACTGGGATAGTGAAAAATTTGCTAAAACCTGGGAGACCGCGGACGGCAACGAACGAAACTGTAAAACAAAATATAGCAATCGATTTAAAAGAATCACCTCAAACTTCCACCACAAATTTGGCACTAAGCCATAGTATCAGTCGACGTTCTGTAGAAAAGATATTGAAAAGAGAAAAGTATCATCCGTTTAAGATACAGTTGGTTCAAGAATTGTCAGACGATGACTTAGACCGACGGCTGGAATTTTGCGAATGGCTAATGGACATCTGTAATATCGACGAAAATTTTGCTCCCAACCTAGTTTTTTCCAATGAGGCAACTTTTTGTTTAAATGGAACAATTAATCGCCATAACTCAAGGTTTTGGTCAAATGAGAATCCTCATTGGATTCATGAAGCACATATCCAGCATCCACAGAAGTTGAATGGGAATGTCGAAAATAGGCTTATAGGCCCATTTTTTATTGACGAGAACTTGAATGGCGACAAGTATTTGGATTTACTGAATAACGAAATTATTCCTCCACTTCAACAGAATGGGCAATTTAATACAAAATGTTTGGTTTCAACAAGATGGAGCACCTCTCCACTATGATAGACGGTTTAGGGATTTTCTGGATGCGAATTTTCCAAATCGATGGATTGGACGTAGAGGATTCATAGAGTGGCCTGCTTGTTCTCCAGGATCTTAGCCCGTTAGGATTTTTTTCTTTGGGGTTATCTAAAATCACGTGTTTACGTTAGACAACCAACAAACTTAGAGGAATTGAGACAAGACAAATAATTATTGATGAATGTGAACTAATACGTGGAGAAGTCTTGGGATGAGTGACTCAAGAATTTGTTAATAGGATGGCATATTCATATTGTCAGCAAGTAAACGACGAGCATTTTGAACATTTTAAGTAATTTTGTTTCTTATTATTCTAAAATAATGAAATGTACACCCATTGTACAACTAATAGTGAGTTATTCCTCGTTTTTGAAAATTTTGTTACACTAAGCTCAGTATGTATGAATTCAAAATAACAATCTCTTTCAAAATCTGTAAAAATAATAGGGTGTCCCATTTAAATTGAAGAAGTTGATGGCATTTCCGGTTGAACCGGAAGTATATTATCAACAAAAAAATGTACATCAGATGCATTTTGTTCCATTGCACTCACCTGCAATAAAAGGGAAAAAATGATAAATATATAATGTAAGACTTCATTCACAACAAGCGGGAAGTTCTTTTCTATTTAAAATATTTCAAAATGAGAGCCAAATATGGTTTTCCACTTCTGATGCAATGTGATCGATATAAATATAACAAATTGCTGTCTTACGACAGTTTCTCATTATCCTGTTTTGATCTTAGGTTTTTATAAAATATAAACACAATTATTTGCTTCTATTCAAGGGTAACCAGTTATCACCATTCACTAATAACAATACTTTATTTAGCGCATTGTCAATCACGATTGAAAAAATCGTGCCAAATAATTTCGGTATTATCATTCCTTTTAAAGAAACAATCGATTGATTATTTCGATATCTTTCCCCATACTACGGTTTCACTTGTTATTTAAGGTTGTGGAATGTAAACTAGATCGATGTGTAATCGCAGTTATCAATTATTATTAATTGGTGAGTTAAATATCAAAAATTAATAAATTAAAACCCTTGAAAATGTTGCAACAGTACATTTGATATTGGCAATGCATCATTGCAATTGCAATATGTCCAATAACTAGCTTAATATTTCTGCAAAACTATATAGACCACACACCCCCCAAGGTAATTCTAAAAGTAGTTGGGATAGAATACTTCAATAAAATATTAATCTCAATGACAACTCAAACTTACATTTTAATTATAAGGATGTGTTAACTTTATAAACATAAAATTCAAAATAAATGAAAGAGTCTGTGATGCTCAACAAGAATTTTGAACAGAACATGATCTCAATCAACCACGTCATACCCACTTTAATTGACATTATTGAAAGACTCATTGTTTTCCAACCAAACAACGGTATAAATAGAACAAAAACATCAAAATTTTAGAATTGAATCATGAAGTTATTCAACCGACACGTTATAGAATTAATTGGGTTAGGAAAGAAAGAATGATAAATTGTATGGAATTCTTATTGATCTTGATCTTGGAGGCGGTCAGGGAGACTCGTTCTGTACCGGATCCCAGAGATGCTCAATAGGATTGAGATCAGTTTAAGGAATTTCTTTCAAAAGTCTGCTACTTCTTTGATAACAGTGATAATAGCGTGAATGCAATTTAAAAATCTTAATCTTTGTGAGGCGCGGTGCTAGATACTGGACTTAGTTATTACGTTCTTTTGTGGTTGCTGTGGTTATTTCGAGTGAAAAAAATCTTCACATTCATGCTTCCTGTTGTCTATCGACTTGTTTCGATTTTACAAAATAAATCTTTTGATTACCGCTTGCCGTCACATTAGCCACTTCCAATTATAGTTCTGTGGTCTTAACTTCTCCTAGTCTGATCGCTAAGACAATTGACACTTGTCAACGGCATTTCCCTTCCGCTTGAACCGAGTCCAGTTTTTTTTCTATTGCCGATTGCCTTCGAGGAAATACCTATCTTCCATTATATTTCATTTTATCAAGTAATTACCTTAAATTTCTGTGGTGAGCACAGCCCCTAGTATACTTCAGAATACATCCAGAACACTAGGATACATCGTCATCATCCTAGGCTATCGTCGTCATCCTAGGCTACCGTCATCATTCCAGGCTACCGTACATCTTCCGTATCTTCTGCATATATCAAGCAAAGTACCTACCGACCTTAAGTACAGGCTTCGCCTCATATTCTTTTCCTATCCATTAGAGGCAAATAAAGCAATATTCTGAAATATTCTCAGCTTAGTTTTCTTTTATTTAAATTAACTTGTTAGTTCGTTAGTTTGTCTATAAAAGGTAGTTGCACCTTAAGTTTCTTATAGTCTGTCAACCCTCTGGCATACCTAGTGCGTCACTAATATGGAGTCGATTGAGAGTGTCTCTAGCCGGGATCTAGCTCAAGAGGAGCGATTAGGTTTTAGGTTAGGTGTGTGGCCCTCCACTGCGACTCGCAAGAGTCTATTGTGGCTCACACATATTGAGATTTCACCAAACAAGTTCAGCTTCTCAACAAAGCCGATTAGTTTATTTGGTTAATTATTTTTCAGGTCTGCCAAACATAAGATACCTGATTCGAGCCGTGTCGGGACAGGCACAAATTATCTCGCAAATTATATGCTCTGCTGTTTCATCATTTTCCAGACAAAGACAGCAAGTCGGATTTTCAGACAGTCCAAGTTTTAACATTATAATGATTCAGATGACAGTGGCCTGTTAAAAGACAACGTAGGTCATGTCATAGTCTAGCATGTCATAGTCTAACATGTCATAGTATAACATTTGTTTGGAGGCATTCTTCAAAGGATGTATAAAAGCCTTTGAATGAACCAATTATGCCAGAAGTCTAAAGCTCTTCTTGCTGTCCAGCTATTTAGTGTTTGTTTGGCAAAACTTATTGCCAATAGTAGGTTCTGGTCCGATAGAAACACGTGCGGCACCCTCCCTTGCAAGAGAGTCTGCCTTCTCGTTTCCATCCATGCCATAATGGCCAGGGATACAGATCAGCAATACTTTATTGGATTATCCTATTGAGGACAAGAGTCTTTTTTGGCAGTCTTGAATCAATTACGACGTTACACGGTGAGAGCTAAGTGCTTTCAAAGCTGCTTGACTGTCCACACATGAAACAATTGCGTAAATTTTCGCCTGATATACGGTGGCATAGGATCCTAGAGAGGTTGAAATTTCTGCCCTAGGTCTGCGCCCGTATACACCTGCACCAGAGCCTGAGGAGGAATTAGAACGGTATAAGAGGAGCGATTGGTGTTACACTGTATATTTTCAAATTAGATTCGACATCAACATTTTCAAAAGTACTATTCCTAAAGAAGAATTGATCTACAATTTC
>CAJUYI010003571.1:0-16671 GCA_910591695.1 Galerucella pusilla | reverse complement strand
GAACCAAAATGATGGTGTGTGCAGTGGAATGCCTTTGATGCTATAATTACAGTCAAGCTGTGTCGAACGTGGTTAATACTTGGATGGGTGAGCATACCAGGGAAAACTATCGTACAGGACTCGTACAGTCGGCACGAGGTATAATGTAGATATGCCGTATTTCGGAAGAGACGTAAAACCGAGGCCCCGATTTCATGGATGTTGGGGTCGTTAAAGAACCGTAGTAGGAACACTAGTGGGTTCGCCAAAATTTCCGGTTTGGGGTAGGCTGCTCCCAGCGTCAGTGATTCGCCTCAGTCACAGAAATAGACCGACGTTAAATAACCGATTAAAATATAAAAATAAACCAAATTGATCGCATATGCTTATACATTAATAGTTGACGAGTTTTTCAATTTTATTATTTTATATTTTCAGAGCTTGTCAAATCTGTACCCCAAATGCTACAAATACAGTTTGGTCGAATTGTCAATGTGTTCTTGCTGATGGTGTTGAAAGAGGTATTTTAACTGCCAACCGAATGCTGCCCGGTCCTAGTATCCAAGTTTGCGAAGGTGACAAAGTAGTTATCGATGTTGAAAATCATATGGAGGCAATGGAAGTTACTATTCATTGGCATGGAATATTCCAAAGAGGAAGTCAGTATTATGATGGAGTACCCTTTGTAACACAATGTCCTATACAACAAGGAAACACATTTAGGTGAGTCTATGTAAATTTATAAAAACTTCAACCCCTTTACGAGGGGTTAAAACATAGTTACATATGTGTCGTTTGTAAATATAAAAATTTCAATCAAAATTATGATTTAATGGCCTTTTTCTTGGACTATAGGTAGAATGATTATTTCTGATTTTATCATGTCCCCTTTTTGTCCTTTTAATTACCTGCTCGAGTTTTGCTGTTACGCTTCCATTCCGTCGAATGGAAATATTACAAAAAAGCAGAATGTTTCAACACTTTTGTAAATGACCACACGCACAAATATGTGGTCTTTAGGTACATGTCAATATAGTGTTGTAGTATTATTTGCATAATCATTTATTAACATATTTCTCTATACTTATATACCTAACATATTCCATGTTATTACAAAATCCTTTCACTCTTGTCTAAAGTTATCAAAGGCGACAGTTATGGAAAATGAATAAACATTAACGGATATTTTCTCTTTAATCTAGGGCAGTTATAATTAAAATCAAAACTCGAAATTGATTCATTAATTTTTGTTAATTTTCCATTAATATTCGTATCTAAGTAGTGAAGTTGTTTATTTTATTAAAAATTTGTTATAAAATCGATAGAGAAATTTGAAGTTTTTAAATAATAAATGGGATTAGTTTTGATGAAATAAATTTTGTTTAATAAGCTTAACTAATTTATATAGTTGGTTTCACGATATTACGTGCTGAAAGCAATGAAATAATAGGTAATACGGAAATTATTTTATAATATTTTGAATGTAGCTGTGAGTAAATTTCCCCAATAATATTCTTATATCAAACAAAATCCGTAATAAAATAATAATAGACACTGCATTGTTAGTAGAATTCGATCAATGAAATTCCACATAATATAATAATTAGACATTATATTAGTGGATATTGCTAATGATAGGATAACTAAACAAATTTACTTATTAGCTCCTGTAGCCCTATCTCCCGGATTAATGTTGGAGATCTGCAGGTTTTAACTTAGGCAAATGACCCTTTTCTATCCAATAATCTCCCTAGGATTCTGAAATGCTATGCAATTCGCAAGTATATTAATAGAGGTTTCTTCCATGCCATATAATCTACATTCCTCTCCGTCCACTATTTTGAGCTTCCTCAGGTATGTACCTATTCAGGCGACAATGTCTCTCTTAATATCTTCTGTAAGCCAACACACACTAATAGGTATTTGAATTTTGAATCAAATCATGCTATAAGCGTTAAAAAGGGGTAGTAAAATCTTTATACGATAGGGCCAGAATCATTTGTTCTAATGATAATCATTTCACAAAGGAGAAAACTCTACTGAAAAATGTTTTAAATGCCAATAATTACCCAGCAGGATTTGTAAATAAAGAAATCAAGAATATAGAGAAAGGCTCATTGTTAATACCCCTTAATAATAACAATAATATTAATAATTCAGCTAACATAATTTTTAACAACTTGACAATACCGTATGTAAGGGGTTTGTCAGAAAGAATTAAGAAAATTGGTAGGTAATCAATTTAATATTCGAACCAGCTTTAAATCTAACAATACTTTGAGATCTATCTTAACAAAAACGAAACCAAAAAATGAAGAACAATCTTCAAAAAATTGCATATATCAGATATCTTGTGAATGCAACAAATTCTATTTAGGTGAAACATCTAGACCATTGAAAGTCCGAATAAGTAAACATAAAAAATACATCAAATATAGGGAGTTCTTTAAGTCAGGTATTTGTAAACATGCTTGGGAAGAGGGGAATAAAATTCAATGGGATTCGACAAAAATAATATTGAGAGCCCAATAATAAAAGACGAAAAATCAAAGAAAGTGCTTTAATACAACTAAATGCAGATAAATGTGTATCTAGTATTTCAGCCGAATGTAGTCAAATTTGGTTACCAATGTTAGACAGAGAAATTTCCAATAATCAATTACCTGCGTTATCAGGATAGCATCATAAGTTTTTATCCAGGTTTTCTTATGATTTATTATTGGAATAGTTGTTAATCGATACACACTTCAATACACAAAATCACCGAACTGAGTTATACATGTTTTGAAAACAAAAATGATCATACACAAAAAAGTAACAAACAAACGCGTTTTATTAACAACATTTCCAAAATAAGCTAAAAAAAACCGCTATCACAATAAAAACCGTTCCTGGAACGTGCACTTCACTGGATTCCATTTCTAGAAGACTATCATATCGTTAGAGTGTCATGTATAAAATATTTTATTTCACATTTTACCAGAGGTGTGATCTACTATGAATGGACCTTAACAAAGTTTTGTAGTCTTAAACTTCAATATATTATTGATTGTCTAGTTGTCATATTTTTTTGTTGTGTCATATAGGGACCAAAAATTATTTTATTAATTTAATTACTAGTTAATCTTGACAACGGTAGCTGGAACGCTACCGAAACGTCGAAATAAAAAACATTATTGTGGTTTAATTCCCAAGAGAGTAAGAAAAAAAAGTCCCTCTTAATGTCCCGTTAGAATACCTGTTAAAACTCTTAGTGCAGTTTTACTTTGACTTATGCATTCATTTGATCTCAACAGGTTATAGTGACCCAAAAGAATCAATTGTATCTTTAGAAGGGTCAGATCTGCTTTTTCTTTTGGCCTTGCCTGTTTCTTCCACTATTACATTGGAGCTGATACCACAAAAGGCTTCCGGCCTCCGAAAGGGTGTTTCATGTTAAGAATTAGAGAGATAAGACAGTCGTTATCGGAACAAATCTTCGTATTCATAAACGCAATACAGTGACATTTTGGTAGGATTCCCAATATCAGGACTGGTTTCCTAAACATTTCCAACAAACTTTCCAACAAATACAACTTGTTCGTTTTTTTTTGGTATTTTGATTCCGATTAATCACAGACCTACCTTCTTTCCATTTCTCCCTACGTAATGTGTTAGAAAGACATTAACAATCGATGACGCACACTAAGAAGGGTATTATTTCAACCATATGTAAACTATACAGAGATACATTCATTGTTAATATTGATATTTTCTGTCAACCTACAAAATGTGAAAACGTTACACTACTGATTTGAAGACGAGTGTCCATTTTACAATATGACGCTAGTTTTGACCGCAACTTCAAGTGGCTTCTCTTACGTGAAACGGAGTCTATTTATTCGTGGTTATTTCTGAAGTAAAAGCTACAATACGTTTATTACGTTCTAGGCTGATAAATATATACATAAAAGTAATCAGCTTTAAGTAAACGTAATAAAATCGTGAGAATTAGCAAGCGAGCAACTATATTCATATTAGTTAAAAAAATAATTTACAAGAATTAATTCGATAGTTGTAGTAGAACATTTTAATGACATTTACCATTCATTAACTGATTGCATAAGTGGAAGGTAGGTGCTAATTAATATTATATTTGTAGTGAAAATTTATAAACACAGCGTGCTTCGTATTAATTTATGGCTACGAATGTGTTGCAGTAGTTTGAAATGTGAAAAAATGAAAATTTTTCCACTTTACTGCTCTACTGCCTATCTCTGTCACAAATAATTGTCGAATATTACGGCAATCGTAACGAAATCGCAATTGTAATAATTTAAAACATTCACAATTTTAAATAAGAAACACAAAGAATATACAAAAAACTACCCCCACTCACTAATTATGGAGTTCTCGTATGGGGCCACTAGGTGAGAACAATATGGACATACTATGGATTCCAGGACACACTGGAATAGGAGGAAATGAAATAGCAAAGAGGGGGACTGAAATACCCTTCTGGGGGCCTAAACCCTTTTGCGGAATCAGCCCCAACGTAATATTAGAAGAAATAGGTAGAGCCGAGAAAAAGAGAAGATCTGACCATTGGAAAGATCTAGTAGGACTTATACAATCAAAGACTCTTCTGGGTGACTACAAACTGTTGAGATCAAATAAATGCATAAGTTTAAGTAAAACTGCGCTAAGAGTTTTAACAGGGATCCTAACGGGACATTATCTCCTGAATTGGCATCTGAAAAAGATCAAAATAGTGGAGGAAGAAAAATACAGATTTTAAGGCATGGAATAAGAAATCTCTATCCACATAATTTCCAACTGCACAGCACTTCAGAATCCTAGAGCACAACAACTGGGAGATTACTGGATAAAAGAGGAACATCTACCTAAGTTGAAGCCTGCAGACATCCTAAAATTCCTCCGGGAAATGGGACTAAAGGAGCTACTAGTTGCTGAGACTCTCCTCAGAAACTGAGTAGAAGTAAGGGGGCACAATAGATCTTTTAGGTCTCAGTGAATGTCACCCCAATATACATACATACATGGGGCCACTTGAGTCCAACTTAGTTTAAGTAAGTAAAAGTGCTTCTTGTCAATCTGGACCGTGGTTTATAGCTGATTATTATTATAATTATCATTATATCAAGTGTACAATTGCTCAGCCCTTGCCTTGCTTAACATTATCATTAACTTTCATGTACACTGGCTTAGCCCTTGATCGTAATGCTCACCTATCCCGAGCGTGACTAAACGCAAATGGGATTAGGCTCAGTAGTTACATACTTTAGAAATTTACAGTGTGACAAATATTCAAAATTGCAGACTTCTGCAGATCTGGGTATGAGTTTTTGTGAAGACCTAGTTTGGTGAGGCTGTTTTGTAGAGTTTTGGGAATTGGTCCCGTGGGTTTCTCTGGTTTCTCTAGTTTCTCTGCATACCACTTTTGCCCCACCTCAATTGCATGATCGGTGTATTGTGCGATTTTCTCATTGTATTTGTCTAAAGTATTGTTGTTATTGGGTACAGCAACATCCACCAAAAGTTTTTTATCCACAACTACAATATCAGAACCGTTATTCGTCACCCGTCTATCGGTGATAATTAACCTAATGTAGTATAGTCTAAAATCAGCATTCTCTAGATTCAGATGCGGATTGTACTTGTAATAAGGCGTGTAGGTGTTAACTAATCCAAATTTGTTGGCTGCAAATGTATTGGTGCAAGTTAAACTTCTGTTGTTGATAGTATTATCGGTTATATTTCAACTTACTCTTGATGCCACATATCTTTGATTTCTCAGCCTCTTGGTTTTCTTTTGTATTTACTCTACCTCCTTCTTTTCTTTTCAATGTGAATCTTTCTATAGCCGAGTAGATGTGTATTATATACTAGCACTAGCACTGAGCTTATAATGTATGAAAGTGTTGAAGGCATCTAGTTCGCTGTTGCTCCATTTCACTATTCCAAATGAATACCTATGTCAGTATTGGTATGGCATATATGTTTATTGAATTTGTTTTGTTTCCTGTTGTTAGTTCTGTCTTCAGCATTTGTTTTAGTCTCTGTTTATATTTCTGTTTACGTTCGTCTTTGATATTTGAATTTTCTATGTCTATTTTTTGCCTGTATCCAGATACTTATGGTCGTCTGTTCTCTCCAATGCTAGTGTAGTTGTTTTCTATTGGGTAATTATCTTGTTTTGTTCGCTTTCCTTTCATAATGCTGTTTTTCTTGATTTTATCTGTTCCGAATGTCATATAGTAAATGTGTGATTTTATGAGGATGGGTTCCTGTGTTGTTACATGTCCGTAATTTGCATGGTTTAGCATGTTGGATTGGGGTTTGACAGTTAGGCAGAACCAAGAAGCACTTAATAAGTTTCCTTAGAATATACCATTACTAATTGTAATCGGCTGGGAGGTGATGTTATTTGTGTTTGTGCGGATGTTTAGTGTAGTCTTCCATCTTTAAAAGATGTAATAATTTTGGATTCACCTTTGTAAATCTCCATTATTTTCATTATCTTTGGGTGAGGTATACTGTCAAGCGCCTTTTGGTAATCAATGTATGCCCAGTCTAATGACAATTGCTTAACTCTAGCATGATATGTTAAATCAGTGTCTATTATTAATTGCTTTTTGCATCCTATTAATTTGAGTCGAGCATTGCACCATTAATGTCTTCTATGCGTGGATGCACTATTTATGGATTTAAGAGATAACAGTATCAATTATTAGTGAATAAAATAACGTAAGTAAATATTCAACAGCACATCAACTTATTACATGTTCTCATGTTCATTAACCAAACTCAGAATTTTTCTATGGTAACAGTAGAAAGTAGAATACCTACGTTTAATTTATACATGTTTAACAGCCAATTTGAGAGAATTTATGAAATAAGGAAATCTGTTTTAAATGTTCAAAAGGAAGTTAGTTAATGGGTATAGTAAAGATGATCCTTTCTATATATTAGGTAAACTTTGTAGGATGGTCTTGGATACTTTGTGACATCAATTTCGATTAAAAATGCGTTAAATCCAGCACTAAAATACCGGAAATAAATACTTAACATGCCTTAAACGTTTGATGTTTACCAAGGAAAATGTTATAACACTCGATTATTTTGGATTATCTAAATAGACAAACTTAATTGAAATCTTCTTTTCTTGTTCAACACCTTATTGAATGAGAATAAACTAATGGTTTTTAGTTTGTACTTCATAAACAACAATTTATTGATGTTTTTTTAAATGAAATTAAAGTGTCTCGGCTTCTAATGACCGTTAAAACTGGTAGAAAAGTTTGCATTTCAGAAAAAACTTAGGTTATGAATTGCATCTACAGCTAATTTTAATAAAACTTAGTAATTTTCAACAGTTTGGTGTAAACTAGAATTGTGAAATCTACTATTACGTGTTTCATAGTAATTCTGTTATTAGAGCGTGTTCAAAAGCGGTAGGATTTTCCGAAGATATTAGAGGTATCCATAAACATGTCGGGAGTGTTCTATTCTAAGCCCTCTCATTATTATTTTGTATTTGTGATACTTCGTGGAACGCTTGTAGAGGAAGACGATTGGAAATTATTTTTTTCACAGAACATACTAGGCTGGTGTTTCCATTTGATAGCATTTTGGTCCATGGAGAAATTGGAAGTACGTGGGAGGTTGTTATTGATAAATCAATCCTGCTTCAAAAATCTAGTAATGAATATATACCGTTTCAAGTATATTCTTCACATTAACTTCAATATTTCAATAATTCAGTTTCAATATTTCGGATTTGCGAATATTCTAGTAAACTGAGAGAGAAAAGAAGACTTTCTGCATATGAAGAAGGAAGGATTGGAAGATTCAATTTGTTGGCTTTCGAAAAAGCTGAATCTGAATGCACCTAGAAATAATGGAAGGTTGATATTTTGGATTTCAACCAGAAATGCTTCCTTAATAATGTTTATATTAAATTGAAGTAGGACCCAGGGACGTATATAAGGGGGGGTTTTGGGTGGTTCAAACCCTCCCCATAGAAAATACAATGAAGGTACAATAATTTTTTATTAGCATACTGCCGCAATATGAGTATTCATATGGGATGTGGCAATAGAAATAGATTCCTCAACAATTGTGAATAATTTAGTTGAAAAGGTTAAATTTACTTTTGTGAGATTGATTTTCCGTTTCATTAAATGCTTCAATTTTCAATCATCTATCACTTTTTAAAATAGGTGCTCCCAAATTAATATACAGGTAACATCTCGGCTGGTATGGGAATGCGGCGAAGAACTTAGAAGACTGGCGACTCGGAACTTGCAAGAGCGGGATCGTCAACACTGATGAACGACCCGAACCATCTGTGGGCATCCCCAGAAGCTCCACTAGGTCATGGTTAAAAGGGTGGGTAAAAGAATAATCCTTAAAACTCTGGAAGAATACGCCCAGGCAAACACATGGGAAGAAATGTATAAAAGAACCATCAGGAAGAGTAGCAAAAGAACTGCTCTAAATGAGCAGGAACAAATTACGCACCATAACGGGGCTTCTTACGGGAGACTTCCCCACAAGGGAGCACCTGAACAAAATAGGGCTGTATAACGGAGACCTCATATGCAGGAGATGCAAAAAAGACACTGAAACAGCTCTGCACATATTATGCAACTGTGAGGCACTGAACCACAGGAAGCAGAAACTAAATGGAAGACCTCAAATGACTCCAGAAGACTTCTACAACCAACCAGTAAAGAACCTGTATGAGCTAATACAGGGAACGGATTGGCTGAATAGGCTGTAGTCAGAATGTTAGGAGAATCCACAATAAGCCCAAGAGGCTGAGGTGGTGCCGGCGAAGGGACGGCTCCTTTAAAAAATATATATAGGTACATGGTTATACTTAACATTATTTCTTGAACCTGAAAAATTGCTTTAGGTCGTGGCATTCGATTTTGCCTTAGGCGGCGCCTTCAATAAAGCTTTCCCCTTCTAAACCTATCAGATGAAAAAAACCAAAACCCTCCCCATGTAAAAGCTATAGCTACGTGACTAGTAGGACTTCCTACTATGTCCCCTAATGACGATGTAATACATTTTTTTTTAAGTTAATTTCCTTGAGATAGTTCTCTTTTTTTCCCATCTGGTATTATCAAGAGTGTCATCTGACGGAGGTTATTCCTAAAAATATTTGGAGAAGGAGTTATGTCATCCATTAAATTTATTGATCTCAAGGAATATTTTGAGAATCATAAATTGTAAATAATGAATTTCGATGTTCTAACTACTTTATTGGTATATTCTCGATTGTACAGTTTGAAAACAGAAGGGAAAGCGTAAGGGAAAGTTAAAATAAATGAGATTAAAGTCAATATGGTAGGTACTAAATATAAAACAACTGTTATATACCACATATGCGTAACACGATCTTCAATGTCATGTTGTTTTCCTCTGATAATATGTATGTTAACACTGTCCGATTCGTTCGAAGAAAATAAATATTAGTTTCCAATAAGTTTTCTCTTCAAACTTCCAGTCAATGTCAGAAGGTTTTGTGGAGATTTTTAGTAAACTACAATTTTGGTAGTAAATTTTTAGTAAATACAATTTTGGTAACTTTATACGTATTTCTAGTACACGCTCCACCCATTTTTGAATAATATATAATAAAGTCCTAATGTCTTTAGATTGCTTGAGCAGAATTGGAAAAAAATATTGAAAAAAATACCTACGTGGTTTGAGTTCGCCCTTCCCATCTCATCAGATAAAATATCAGAGACGTTTATTTTTATATTAATATAATTTCATCTTTCCGTGATCGTTCTTTTCAATTCCTAAATTACTGGAATTTGGCCAATATTACGTAATTATCAATATTCAAATAAAAATATCTTGTCCAAGTATTTCTTGTCTACTTATTCAAACTCCTACTCACGTCCATCAGTTTTCTTTCCGAAAATCTCAGTATCTATCGGTCTCGAGAACTGTAGAGAACAATAGAGGAAACATTATTCCATCGGTTTGGGTAAAGGGACATAACGGTATTGGAGGAAACGAAAGAGTTAACAAGTTAGCAAAAACATTCATAACACAAGGGGAGCTACTGGAATTACCATTAATGCTAGTATCAGATTTGTCATAAAAAATATTCGTCCTGTACGAAAGGTGCTCTATTTCACGATATACAATAGATAATCTATACAAAGAATACAAATTTAAGATAGAACATACATATAATTGTGTGAAGTATAACCAAGAAGCTTTACAGCAATATCCAAAGGTCGAGAACAGCACTCCCCATCAACCTTGCTACACGTTTAAGCACACGAAATATAAAAATATATGTAGTGAACTGAAAATAAAGATTTGTAAAAAATTTGTATAAATAAAAGTACAGGGTGTCCACGAGGCTTTGGCCAGTATATATCTCGATAACTATTTTAACTAGGTACAATATTGAAATTTGGCAGTATAATCCGTTACACATTTTAAGCAATCAGCTACTTTGCTACAATGTCATGTTTCGGGTCACGTGGTTCCATTTTTAGAAATGTTAATGAGACAACCTGTATATTGTTCCACTGCTCTAAAGGTCTCTCCTATACTAAATCGGCGATACCTATTTTTTTGTGTTAGGTACTTAGAAACGACAAAATAATTTTTATAAAGCTTTTTATTTGAAAAACAAAGAGAGCTAAAAACAAAAAGGATTGGAATACAATAACACTGTTACTACAGTTGATGCTCCAATTATATCCACCTTCATTAATGCAGCATTCGAATCTACTGAGTAAATTTCTTGTGCATGCTGCTTCAATACTTTCTGGTGTAACAGATTGACAAGCTGCTCTGATTCTGTTTTTAAATAATCTACATCATTAGGAGCTGTAACATAAACTAATCCTTTTTAATATCCCCAAAGAAAAAAATCTAACGGGATTATATTTGGTGAACGAGCCGGCCAATGTATTGTGCCATCTCTCCCAATACATCTGTCTTGGAAATACACATTCAGATGTGACGTTACTCGCTGAGCAAATAAGTTGTTGTTTTTCAAAAAAAAATTAGTTTGTCGTTTCTAAGTACCTAAAACAAAAAAAAATTAGGTATCGCCGAATTAATATAAGAGAGACCTTTAGAGCAGTGGAACAAAACACAATATACAATATTAACATTTCTAAAAATGATGCCACGTGACCCGAAATGTGACATTGTAGCAAATTAGCTGATTGCTTAAAATGTGTAATACTAGGTACCTACGGTTTATAACTATCAAATATCAATATTGTAGTTCAAATAGTTTTCGAGATATATACTGGCCAAAACCTCGTGGGACATCCTGTATAAAATAAAAAAAAATTAAAAATCTCAACAAAAGATATTTTATTATTAGTATTGAAACACTCATTATTTAGATAATAAGGATGAAATTGTAATTTACCAAAACCTATAAAATGTAAAAACTAACAAACAATGAGCTGGCCAATTGATCTGAGATTAATACCAATACACCAAAACAGATACCGAATTCCTCATTGGTTAAATATTTTTTTGTTTAATATTTATAATAAAATCAAGCAGTTGCCTCGTTATATTCCTGTTTATAATTATATACTTATATATGCAATAGACTCAAATTAGAAAGTAACACAGAAATTGTAGATTAATTTGCATTACTTAACAATGGTTTATATACGTAGGTACTAGCCTTTGGCCAGTTACCGCAAGAAACTATTTAGATCACATTGAATATTGAGCAATTATCGTACCTATAAATCGTTCGTTCGTAATTCGTCAAGGTCGCGCAGAAGGACAGCAAAAGGTAATATTTGTCACGATATCTTTAAGATAAGGGCCCAAAATAGCCACATAAATATGTATAGTATTTCGTGCGTGCCAGTGAATGTGTTTTTAATTAACCGCCAGATATACTATAGTCATTGAGTTAATTTGCTCGAGGATATCCGTGTAATGTTAAAAATAAATAGTTGAGACGGAACTTCCTACTGTTAAATCGTTTTATTTATTTGCCATTTATCCTAAAGCCCGTATGTAATTATCATAATAGTTAAAATATAAATAAAAAAATTCACAGGAAAATATAAAAAAATACTGACTATACTAACAATACGAAACATAATATAAAATACAAATTTAATATTATACAATATATTTAGTGTGGGGAAGGTAGGTTTCCACCAGATTTTACTTTTTTAAACAAAAGTACCTATATGTAGTATAGACTACTTTCCTAGATTTGTGAGAATATTCCGTTCGAGATCGCGATGCAGCTTGATAGCATGATAATTATTAATAATAAGTGCTATCGCAATTCGCAAAGTTGATTGTTGAAATTTTAGTGAAAAAAACAGATACCAGAGACAACATACAGAATACAGACATCACTCATTGAATTGAGGTTAGATTTTTGGTATTTCCGTGGCCTTTTCGTTAATGCAACCGCTATGTCTACCGTCCGTAAGATACCGGAGGTGTACGGGTAAGTGACATACCGTATGTCAAAGTTGTCAAATAGCGTTAATCGGAGTGTTTTTAAGCGGCTTCGAAAACTCTCTATTAACTCCAATAAAACCGAATGAGAACCATAGAGCTTCGTTCAACCGCGTTAATACACCACCATACTGCTACTGCCTTCTTCGGTTGACACTTTTAGTCAACTGTTGAATTTTTACTCATTTAGTGACAGCACGTAAATGAAAATATGAGAGTATTTAAAGTTTTTATTGAACAATTCAACGAGTCTATCAGAAACACAGAATTTTTAATATTTTTGTTTCAGTGGCTATTCAACTTTGAGCACTGTTCTCTCCGCTTATAATGATCAAATTTCAGATTCTCAGATTCAGATTTTCATATTTTTCAAAATACGAGGGTCTTGGAGACAAACTTTTTCAAAATATTAATGAATCCATGAATCATATTTTTTAACGTAAAATTCAAGAAAAACAGAAAAAAATTTTGAATTTTCAATATCCGAAGAAACCAACCTTTTCAAGTGTCGGATTACTGTATTTTTCATGTATTATGAAGTCGTTATTGTTTTTCTAATTATATTTGTCGCTTAAAAACCATTTTGCAAAAATTATTTGAATTTTTCGGAAATTAAGGTTTGGAAATTTTTTTTTTATATTTCATTACGTCATCCTATAGGGTATAAAACAACCTGCAATTTTGATACTCACAATTTCTTTGTACAATCAAATCTAAAAAAGTTATGGAAAAAAAACTGTTGCATTTCACGTGCTCCAAGCTATGCTTGCAAGCTGCCATCGTAAGCTCGAGCGGGATCTTCTCACAAATAAAGGAAAGTAGTTCATACTATGTACATATACTTTCGTTTACAAAACTAAAATCTCTGGTGGAAATCTTTTCCATTTTATATCCTTACTTCCCCGGACTATATTATTATAATTATGCCGATAAAATTCAAAAGTCTAAGGTAGATTCTAAAATTCTGCTACTGAATAATGAGGTCTTTCAAGTAGGAATTCCTTTGTCAATCTCCGGAACTTATTAAATGTATTTGCCACTTTCAATTCTAATGTTAACTGATTGAATAATTTTTTGGCATTGAAGATGATGGTCTTTTTTACCAGAGCAGAGTTGGGAATTGTTAAGTGAATATTGAGTTATATTAAACATATTTTTAATAGAAATTAAAGATACAGCTTTTATTGTTACGATTTTCACCCATTTTAATAAAGTTTCATACTTATCGGGGTACATTAGTTCTTCAAACAATTTTTGACATATATATTTTTAACACAAGGTTAGATTTTCATCTTCTTAATCAGGTGCAAAAATACACTTTGTAAATATAGTGGAGTGGAAACAAACACTAAACACACAAGGGAAAAAAAAATATTTTAATATATTAAAGAGTTGTTTTAAAATAATACTTAGTTGTGACATTATCGTTCAAGCCAAACTAATTGTCGCTTTATTAAGATTGAACAATAATGTATTATTACAACAACCCATCATTAATTTCCTGCCTAGCTAATTATAGTTATTATCACTTTTCTTAACAACAAACTGATATTATGATAGGGACAAATTATTCAAGTTTATTTTCCAAATAGATATTTAGCAATATGCAAAAAAATGTTAATAATGCATGATATATTTTATCGGAATCGGAATTCATTTCAAAAAATATGTGAAGTAAAACTTTTAAAATATTTGTTTCAGATATCAGTGGATTGCAGGAAATGCTGGAACTCACTTTTGGCATGCCCACACTGGTTTACAGAAAATGGATGGTCTATATGGTAGTATTGTCATTCGTCAACCTCCATCCAAAGATCCCAATAGCCATCTCTACGACTATGATCTCACGACACACGTGATGCTTTTAAGTGATTGGATGCACGAAGATGCTGCTGAAAGATTTCCAGGAAGATTGGCGGTGAGTATTATTACATGAAATTATTTGATGGATGGATGCTACAAATGCAATACGCAATTAAAACCAAAGAATGCTCAGGATGTGGAGTCTACTCCTTGAATGGGGAATTTCCACAAAAGAACTAACTAGAAATATATAATTATGGAAATTTAGCTGGTAGGATTGAAAACTTTCTAATTCTTTGCAAAACGACACGAGGAAGAAATAGAAAATACCTACACTGATACAAAAATATTCCAGTTAATCGAAATATCATTCCTTTGCAGAACTTGCGGTTCAATATAGAAACAAAAAGGAAGCAACAAACCAATTTTCGAGATCGTCTGCTGTAATTGTACCGAAATTATCCTATCTCGACGAGCTCTAGAACTTTCTGGTCATTTTGAATTTAAAACAAATCAATATATTTTTATTGATCGCATGGAAGATTTTGATATCCTTCAGACCTTTCACTTTCCTGTTTGTATAAAAGTGTATTTTATATTATGCCGTCACTGATGATTAGTTATTCCTGAATAGTAACAGGAAATTAGTGTAGTTGAAGTTGAAGTTGATTGTCGATTCGCTTAGTCGAACACTTTTAACTGCGGTTTTACTTTATTGGAATAATTATCGAGTTGAGTGGTATAGACTATAGTGAAGGGCTCATTTTAACATGCCCAAACATTAATTAGGATCGTTTGAGAGTTATTATACTACGAAGAAAAATAAATTTTTCCATCCTTTAGAACCAATTCTATAATATTTCCATTAATGGAAGACATGTATCGATTGTGATTTTAGTGTCTTCTTTAGTCCGGGATTAGACTATGCGAACTCGGAGAACATATAGTTATACCTTGTTCTGATGAGTCGCAAATACTCCGAAACCGGTCTGCAAGTTATGCTGTCCCTTCTAATTGCAAACCAGAATGGAAATATTTTTCAAAATTTTATAAAGCGTTAGAATAATTATAATTATTCTTTTATACCCTTGTAAAAGTTTACTTCGTAACCAAACCATTCAATGGGTTTTGTTGGTATTTCCTTCCTATCTTCCTTTGATAACATTGAAAAGTTTTATATAATTTATTATTAACAAAGATTTCAAATAACCGGTGTTCAGCTCCGGCGTCTGAGCATATCATCCATGGAAAGTGATTTCAACGAAATTAATGACAATTTCATCAGATGATTTATAGTTATCGTTCCCGCCACTATTAGGTCGGTAATTTTTAATTGTAACATCATCAGCTGTTACAAAAGAAGCCGAGAATACTTTGTGGTTAACGAATACGATTATTTTGACATTCATAAATTGGGGATGTGTAGAAAGTAACACTGATTTTTTTAACTGCAAGTTCGTTCAAATTAATCTTGCTTTTTAAATTTTCACCGAATCCATTAAAAATTATAACAATTAATTGAACTCATTTCTTAATATGTGGGGTCGTCATTCGTATTTCGTACTTTTACCTGTTTTTTATATAATTATCAATAAATTGACAAATATTTTTGGAAAATTGTCCCCTGTCGTGTGTTCTTATATTTGTGAAAGCAGAGACCGGAAATACATAAAAATTTCAACGATAACTTTTTTTAAATCAAATTCTACGTTTGAATATTTTTAATTAAAATACCCTAAATTTTTTTGACAAATTGATGTATGAACAATATGTGGAACTTATAGTACCTAAGTTCTTTTGCGAAGTAATCAACAGTAATTATGATGAATATTTCCTTCATGTGTAAAAAATCCCATGAGAGGAATGCAATTATCGATTGATTACAGCAGTAACTGCACTGTAGAAACCGAAAGAGCACTGCGATAATTGCATTGTTTACGTATCCACGGTAATTCCATTGTGAATGCATGATAATTAGAAATAAAATCAGTTTGACAAGTAAAGTCAAAAAATATTTTTAAAAATGTCTCGTTTCGGATGTGATTCATTGGGAACTATAGAAAATAAAGTTATAGATAGCGAACCAAAGAACACCAAACACAACAGACTATACGTGTGGCGACAGTTTATGAGTTTTTGTGCTGAAAAAAAATATACATTGGATGAAACAACACAAATCAACGGTTTGGCAGAACTAATAACGGACTGGGCATTTAATATGCGTGAGCAAAATGGTGAAGAGTACAACGAATTCACTGTTAAAACAATTTGGAACGTCACCGCAAAATTTGTATTCGGGAAATATTCCCCCGAATTACACTCGTGCATCAAAATAACCAGATAATTTTGCATTCGAGCGTGTGTTGTCTTCGAAAAACTACATTCGGTAATTTTCAT
>CAJUYI010003570.1:0-22584 GCA_910591695.1 Galerucella pusilla | reverse complement strand
CTTACCGACGCCCCGTAGCTACAGATAAACTTGCCAAACTATAAGTATCTATTAATTTATGTGAATAGTATGGATGTATGAATGGAAGGACAATCATTAAAAGCTCAAAAATGATTAATATAAAAAAAACATGCTTTTAGAACCGATATAATCAAAAGGAACAATTCATACCAACAATAGCTGCGGGGCTTCCAAGAGAATATTCAAAGATCTAGTTAGAGATGTGAGCATTTAATGTTAGCGCTAAACTGGATTTCGTTTTTAAAGCTTTCAGAAGCTATCACAAATATCGTCTTTTACCTTTTGCGAATCAGAAAAAAGTGCTGAGAGCGACTTTTATAATGAAAAATGTAAATAATAAATTGTATGAATTGAAACTACCATTATTTCTATGGAATGATTTCAACCTGAGTCTCTAAGTAGTTTCCTCTGTAGATGTTGTAAATTATCTGCATGATGCATGATTCTTCGTATTTTCATTAACACAACATACCCGTTAATAAATATCCATCCTCTTTCTTTGGACATCTGTAAAGCTTTTCTTTTTGCTTCCAGCATATTTCTACCGTTCATGATGACATTAGCGTTATACTCTTTACACCTTTGTACCTTCATTATTGGAGCAGTTATTGGCATCACTACAGTCACTGGCACTCCTAGTTGATAACCATGATAACTAAGAGCCTGAGCGTGATTTCCCAGAGAAGCAGCAATAACTCCCTTCCTCTTTTGATCGTTGGTCAATTGCAGTAAGGCATATCGTGCTCCACGTTCTTTAAAACTTAAAAATAAAGGAAAAAAAATTCAAAGAATACAAAATTCTTAATCAACATACCTTCCAGTTTGTTGCAAAAAGTCTTTCTTTAAGAATATATCCATTCCAGTTAATCCGGACATATGGGAGCGCTGCAAAAATGATCAAAGTCTATTTTAAATTAAATTTATTTGGACGGAATCAACATCTTATATGCGGGATGATGTCAGACAGCCCAAATATTCAGATATAGTTTATATCAACAAGTACATAAAGTGCTGGAATGCAATAATTCTCAAACTTACAGGTGTTTATCGGATATTATGGAGTTGTACAGAAAATTGACAAAACAGTTCACAACAATTTAAAAGTAACTGTTTGAAAATATATTTTTTTTGGTTAAATGATTGAGTGATAAATATAATAGCATGAAATTGTCAAAACAGCAACATAGGCAATGTAGGGATAATTACTTTGATTGAAAACGAAAAATGCACACCACATAGGCAGGAAGCTAATGGACGTTATGCTGCCAACACTGTTTTGTAAACAGTAAGCACTAGAAGAAGGCGATTTTGTTTCTGTACATACCAAAGATCCAAAGTTATAAAGTTGGATGCTTTGAAAACTAAAAAATTTTGACCTTTCAAATTTCGTGCTTGGTTTGAATAAATTAGCGAGTAGAAGAAAATTCACTGAATTCGGAATATTAGTTCATTTCTCTTATTTTTGTTTAGAAAATATTGAACAAAAGCGTAGTAACATTTTCACAACAATCCATTTTATTTCCTAAAATTTTGTACATAAGAGAAACTCTCACGCGCGACTAATGATGGGATTTTATGCATAGCGCGACTAATGCCGGGTTAACACTGCTTTATTTAGGTGTTTACTCTACAATTTCTGACTCGATAGTGATACACGAACGACGAAATTTTATAGTTCAGCTGCAGGGCCGGCGCTAGAGTTAAAAATGCACAAACAAATTTTTCAAATTAGAAACCTCATTTAACATATGGTATACTTTAGGTACCTAGCTTTAAATACCTACTTCAGGATCGGTATATTCTTATATTTTTAATTTCCTCCTCTGACGCAGGACATGGCAGTAATTGTTGTCGGTATTTTTACAAGAAACCAACCAATAGAGATGGGGATTATTGCACTCCAATACCCCATGTACTTGTTGAAATAAATTATAGTATACCACAATTTATGTTGACATTTTTTGATGAAAAGTGATTCGAAAGTATTTGATTTGTAAATAATATATCGGTCATTTCATAGGTAGGTTATTCGCCTGGGAGTATGGTTGAAATAATACCCTTCCTGGTGTGCGTCATCGATTGTGACTTCTATCCGGGTTTTCGGCATGTCGTTTTTTTATTTGCCATTTTGACATAAAGATTACCTTAAATTTGATAAATAAAATCATCAGGATCGAAATCAGCCAAATTCGAAAAGGCTATAAAATTAATAATTACCAGCTTCTTTTTATAACTGAAAATCACTTGAGAACTTTCAAAATGCTGATGTTTTCCGTGTATCCATGCATATTTTTGTATTATTTGAATAAATGAAACAATAAGATTAATATTCACTTTTCATAACGAAAGTTACGCCTTCTTAGTATTTCAACCTCACGATTGGTAGGTTGCGCTTGCGCGTAATCTAAACATCAACCAATCAAATTTTTGTAAGTCAAAGATTAGGTTAACACGTTTGTAATACATTCATACGGTTCATTATTGTGATATTTTGATTAGGATTATAAACACAGACCTGCCTTTTTTCCATTTCTTCCTACGTAATGTGCTAGAAAGACAATAACAATCGATGACGCACACCAAGAAGGGTATCATTTCAACCATACCAAGAAAATTTCTATTTGAAAAATGGTACATTTATAAAATATCGTCCCTTCTTCCTTTTATATCGAAGGATTGGCACTAGCGACCAGATGAGAATTGAAAAACAAAAGATTGTTAACGTATTAATCATATTACAATAATTTTGGAAGTTTTTGGTTTATGTTAATGGTAATTATAGAGGGGATTGGAACATAATGCGCTATAGTATCAGTCACAGACTGTACGTCTGGAGAAACTTCATATATCATTCTTATAATATAATAGCAAATCTAGAGTCAGAAATAAAGAATCAAGAAGGAAGTTTGATTAGTAATGAAAAAAATATCAAAGTTGGATATTTAATAATCCGATTGGAACACATAATCGAGTAAATATCAAGACAATGTATCAATAGAGCGTGACATTTCAGAGGAATCTACGACTCAAGGTGAATATTCGAGCCAATAAGTCATAAAAGTGAACTCTGTTGTAGTATGAAGCGTCCTCTCGTTGAGTAGTGACATTTGCCACCATGAAAAACTCGAATTATTGAAATTTAATTAATAAAAGTGAAGCGGCTACTGAAAAATTTCAAAATCATACAATAGGTATCTCAACTTTACCTACCCTTAGATTGTTAACTATCAACATTTTACTGAGGTCATATGCGGCCAATCGTCATATTTTGATGTCAGGATTCTACCATTGCTCTGTGTGTAAAATGATGTCAAGTTCCATCAACCTAATCTAACATTGGAAACTTTTGTAACATGCTGTTCAGCTCTTACCTTTTCGTCTTAAAACTATTTTATTTAGTGAATTTTTATGGCTCATTAGTCACTTCCTCCCAAACTTGTACTAAATTTCTAAGCATGCCGTTTTCTTGTCGCATTAGCCACTCCAAAATGAAACATTAATTATTTATTATATTTTAATTTTTGGTGAACAATTGTCTGGTTGCTCTGCAGCCGGCAAGTTCACGGCAAGCTACAACTTTAAAACAAGTTTCCAATTCCCAATTTTTAATCTACAACTTTGAGGCAAGTTATATTCTTAAGGCAAATTCCCGGCAAGTTCCCGGCAAATTCCCGGCAAGTTAACTTCAAGACATCTTCAGTCCACTTCGTTCCTGTTCCGTGCACGTCTACGTTCGAATATATAATATTCAACATTTTTCTACGTTCATACAAGGAAAAAACTTTATTGAACTGTATCACCGAACAATGTGACTCTATTTAGAGAAAAAACTAGCTCTTTATTGAATGACATTTCTTCATGCACCGAATCTAATATTTAAATAGTATATTACACTAGAAGGACAGAAACTTTGAGAGTTTTCCACCAAAACATAAATGTCGGACTTTCGGCCTCCCAACAGAAGCAGCAAGTACAGGGTTATTCATTAAAAATTACCCACCCCTTTTCATCGTTATTTCCACTTTTAGAAAAAAAAGTCTTCCGTGAAAGCTGTTTGGTTACAGCTGAATTGTCTCATTATTTTATCAAAGGTCAAGTGGCGTGCAAATTTAAGGGGATACAACAAATAATAGTTCTTCTTTGAGTGGGACACCCTGTATATTTTCACATATATGGAAAGGTCTTTTTTTTCTGATTTCAAAAATATATAATATGTTACCCCTACCTTGTACCATTTTTGAGTTATGGAATGTTGTAAATCTTAGTTTAAGTAATTACTGTAAATACGAAAAAGATAATTTATTAAAGTAATAAGCTATCAAAATGACCACTAATATGTTTGATAATTGACATTTTTCATATGAAGTGATTAGAATGGTTCTCAGTAAGAAAGAAAAAGTCAATATATTGATATGAATTTTGTGTTTTGTGTGTTGTTTTGTTATTATTAAGTTATTATTTTGTTTGTATTGATATATTTATTTGTTGGGAGCCAATGATTTTAAGAAATTTATTTTATGGTTATTGGTATCATACACCACTTACCGGTTTTCTAGGACACTTTAATACTCAGTGTGAGTTCAGGTATTAAATACTTTATTGGTTTTTTAAAAAGAAATTTTCTTATCAATTCTATTTACCTTTTTTTATTTTTATAACTTTAATTGTATTTGAAAACTTTTAGGCCGGTCCTGTGTCCTTGCCCTTGAAATTGTTTGATAGTGTACTAAGTTTTGCCAACCTTATCGAGATGAAAGAAAAAAATAGTTTCGTAATCTGTGAAATGTTAATAATTTTATTCTTTTACTGTTAGGTGTATTTATACAGATTTAAAAAGTGAATATGCGAAGACAAATTTTTTTTAAACTCTTACCTTAATGGTCTTTCACTCCTGAACATACATACTAATGAAAATTAACATCTAGTTCTTTCACAAGTTATGCAACTCCTTTTGCATACAATATGTAAAAGGGATAGTACACAAATTATTCTTATTCTACTGGTTGGAAACATCTGTTTTCATCAAAATGGACGATTCTACTACCTCAATAATGAGATATAAATATCAGACTTTTATTATCACCACACACATGTAAGTTGATGATTCAAATTATAGTTTATCAAATATCTTTTTCTTCTACGTTTCGAAATTCTAATAATTACTTCCTTTTATGTTTCAGACCGCTCTGGGCCTGTCAGTCCTTGATTTGGATTGATCCGTTTAGATTCCGTCGTCAGCTTGGAGAATTTTCAGTATAAATGGCCTCTTAGAGTTTTTATTTATGGTTTATTTGAAGGTTTTATTAATTTAAGTGGATATTTAACACAGAATTTTAACAGGAACTTGTTGTAAAAGGTTAGTAACACTTTTTCACTATATATTTCCACTTTTTACTTTGTTGTAACTTGAATTTTAATTATTTCAACAATACAGAAATAAATTTTCTTTTCAAATCTGTATTTCTTTTTTTTTTCTATTGACGCTTTCTTCCCCGTTTCTAATCAATAACAACGTAACTCTATTTTTTTTAATCAACAACCATGTGTCTCTTAGTTTTAAGTTTTTTTTTATATCAGCTGACCAATCAAATTCATTTAATAATTTGCAATTTTTATTACTTGACTTGAATGCTTAATTTTATGTTCCTTTTTTTTAATATGAAAGTTTATTATTAATATCTTTAAATACTTCATTGTTGTTTTTATCGTTTAATTACAAAATTTTAAAAATTATTTGACATAGGTTTTTTATTTCTGTTACTAAGGTCCTTTCTTCCGTTCGAGTTGACAAATCTAAGTTCACTTCTAGTTAACTATGTTCATAAATATACTCTTTCCATTTTTATGTCAGATTTTATAACCTAACTAATAAATTTTTTATTTTTCAGGTTCTTTCTTTTTAGATTAATTTTAGCCAAAAAACTTTTATAAAGCTTTTGAAAACTCTGAAATTATGAGAAAAGGATTTTAATAAATTAGAAAGAAGTTATCAAGATTCCTGTTTAAAGTTCAAATATATTTCAGGTGATTCGTTAATTTTTATTTTGTCAAGTTTAATTCAAATTTTAGTTTATTTTCTATAAGTTACATTATAACTTTCAAACTGCCTTCTCTAGTTTGATTTATTTTTGTTTATTGATAAGAGAAATTTCCCTTTTAAATGGTTTTTATTTTTAAAATTTACTATATATTATCTACTATCTACTATCTATCTATCTATCTATTTTTAAAATTTTATACTGAAATAACAACAAAGATTTATTTGAGAGAATTTATAAATAATAATATATAATAATAATAAAAGATATTCGAGATGTCCACCATTATTGTTAATGTATCTGTATCTCTGTATCTGTAGAGTAGGGAGGGTGAGTGTGTAGGCTCACAGCACTTAGGCCACATGTGACCCATTGTACATCCTCCCGAGGAGTTGTCCTCCTAGGTCATTGTCCATCCTGTCCTTCTCAGGAAGGTGGACAGGTCACTGGGAGACATCTCCTTTATATCGGCAGGTGTAGGCCAAGACTCACCGAACACACACTCTCTTATTGACGATAACTCCCGACACTCGCATAAGACATGCCTGACAGTTTCATCTTCCTGTTCACACATCCTGCATAGAGGTGAGTCCACTAGCCGCATAGTATGGAGGTGTTTACTTAGTTGACAGTGACCAGTCAGAAATTCTACTGTTAAACGAAGGTTTCTCCTGGTCATCGCCAAATATTTCTTCGGCGCCAGCTTCCCAGGGTCGCCCAGGGTAATCCTGGCAAGACTGCATCCTTTGATTCCATCCCATCTCTTAAGGGATTGAGTCACTGGGTCCTTGTTAATGCATAATTGATAACACCCTATATTATTTATAATAACATTGCAGATGACTTCATTATTTTCATTTAGTTTGTTAATTTCAAGTTGAATCCTTGCTTCAATCACATGTATATTATTATTATTAATAAAATCTTCCACCTCTCTGTAAACCTTTTTTATTACTTTATCTAAAAAATGTTTTCACTTCAATAAATTATCTTTTTCGTATTTACAGTAACTACTTAAACTAAGATTTACAACATTCCATAACTCAAAACAGTACAAGGTAGGGATAACATATTGTATATTTTTTAGATCAGGAAAAAAGTCCATTCCAAAAATGTGAAAATATACAGGGTGTCCCATTTGAAAAAGAACTATTATTTTTTGTATCCCCTCAAATTTGCACGCTACTGAATTTTTGATAGAATATTAAGAAAATTCAGCTGTTACCGAACAACTTTTATATGAGACTTTTTTCTAAGAATAACGATGATAGGGGGTGGGTAATTTATAATGAATAACCCTGTACGTACTTTCGGCCGTGAATAAAGAAAATTTAAATTAAGATCTTTGGATTATACCTAGGTAGGGTAAGCAAAAGTATTTATATTTAAGTATTAAACATTTCCAGGAAACTATGATGTTATTTTAGATTATTAATTTAGAAAACGTAATAGGTAGTTATATATTATTATAAAGATGGATTCCTCTGACGATCTCTCAGATGATTATTTCTTCGCAAATACACCACCACATATCAGACGTAACACAGAATGTTTCTAATGATTTTTTGCCTCAAAAATCTGTGAATATTTATGAAACAAAATACAATTTGCTTCAAGTTTAAAGACTGGAGTAGAAAAAATAAAAAAACAAAATATTCCTATAGTGGCATATTAAACTTCTGTATTTTGATAAAATTTTCGGTAATAGTAATAATATTGTATACAATTCGTTTGTAGAGGCCGTTTTTTCGATTCATATGATTGTCGCATTCACATTCGACAGTATTCACATTTGTCGAAAAATAGCCATTTTACACACTTCTTACATAAATAACTATTATTTCAATAAAAATTTAATATTTCCCATAGAATTATTTAAAAATTCAGAGTGAAAGCGGGAGAAAGTGTTGGAGATAAAAAATGGGGGATTTGAATGACCATATTATAACTTTGGCATTTAAACTAATATTTTGACAAACGATCTTTACACAGCTGTTTAGACTTTTGGTTCAGTTATTAAATATTGAATGTGAACAGACAGTTATACATACCGTACATGGCGTAAACACTATTCCACTTCTTATTTTATAAGCTGCCGACGTGATTTCTTCGAAAGAAACACTTCTTGGTACTTTTGAATTGCACAAAGGATCTTCAAACATTGATTCGACTTCCTGAAATAGTAAAAATTTGTACATTTACAATTTACTCACCCAATAACTGAGATACATCAATTTCATACGTAATACCTATAGGATGTAAAATATGTCATATGTACAGATCGGAAACAACCTTATGCGGCGCCTTCTTCACTGTGCTATGGAACCACATTGTTGAACTAATAGCATAAAGCGGTAGGTATGTTACTGTTTCACAGAATTAGCATAAATTATTGTAAACAAAAATTAATATGTTTAAATGTACTTTGGTCATTAGGAATTTTTGGTCTGGTGCTCGATATTTTTTTTAAAAACTAACGCAAAATATTTAAACTGTCATAAAACACACGCATTTCTTAGAAGAAACTGTCAAACATTTTACAGAAATATTGGGTATTGGAAAATCTAGATTTCTATTGGTCAATTCTTCAGTTTTATAATGGAAACTAGTGTTATAATGAGTATCATTATGAAACTGAAAATTGGCGTTTAATTAACAACTTATTATAGGTATAGGAGTAGAGAAACATTTATATGCTTTTGAAAATACAATACCTATATGGAGAAAAAGCATATCTCTTCTCGTAGGGAGGATGTTGTTTCTAATGTGTATCGTGTTTTACTTCGTACGCGTGGATCCTGTCACTATGGACACCCTTGATGCTAAATTCGGTTCAAATCTCGGTCGCCAGATTTTTAACGTGGTTGGCTCCACGGCCCCCTTACCCTTAGCGTCAAGAGTTCCAGATAGCCTCAGATGGAGGATACAGAAAATTCCAGGTGTCTTGTGGAATTCACTTTAACTATCTAATTTCAACACAGACGAGCCAAATATCCTTCAGTTGATATTTTATGGTAAATAACGAATAAAACAGACGTTTAATCCATTTGTCTATTAATACTCTGTGGTCTATTTGATTTATTAACCTACAGGAACAAGCAAAAAACGAGGAAGTCAAGGCAGGTCAAATTATCCAATACAGCTCAAATCTGCCGAGTAGCCGAACAAGTTGTTGCTAAGCATCTTCCAAGTTCGGGAAACCCTTTGGATTCAAAGGAGACAAGTAACAAAATATAACAATCCACGGAACGGTGATAGAACGTCTAAATCTGCCGGGTAATTGAACAAGTTGTGGCTAAGCCTCTTCCAAGTTCAAGAAACTCTTCCGATTCAATGGAGACACGGGAATCTAATATTCAGACAGTAAAAGCCTACTAGTGATTCGTGAGACGGTGAAAGAACTCTCTAAATCTGCCGTGTACTCGAACAAGATGTGGCTAAACCTTTTCCAAATCCAAGAAAACCTTTGGATTCAAAAGAAATACGACCACAAAATTTCAATTTTTTGGTTTCACACAACTAGGTACTTTACTATTCCCGAGAGAACAGAGCAGAGAGCCTAAAACATCCATCGTTCTCCAATTTATAATCATATTCCATAATAGTCAAAATAATGTAAAGTCGACTTAAAGTGTCGAATTCTGGCCATTATTGCCGTAAAGTCTACTTTATAACGGTACCTAATCTCAAACAATATGCAACTAAATAAATAGGGCATGTCCACGTGACGTCACAAGCTATTTTGACAACACCCTCGAGGAAAAACGATAAACAAAGCGTTCAGAAGACGTGATACTTAATATTGAGGTTATGCTGATTTGTAATGATAGATGGTCTTCGAATTTAGTTGGTTTTGCTTAAGTGTATTTTTGAAGTTATTCTAATTGTTGAGCTTGCATATTTGAAAATATAATATAGGTTAATATAACTCGATTTGAAATTGGTTGATAGTAATAAATCATTAAAATCCGTCAAACACGTATACAAAGTGGTCCACCTGAATTGCCAAGTTTTTAATAGTATTTACATTGAAAGTATAGACCCTTTTGCATTTATTAAACTTCCCATTCCTATAGATCTGATAAGGGCGTCGAATACAAAGCTTAACCCGAGGCTCGAACAATAAGCGGTAGGATTCTACCTGTGATGTTTTGCACTCATACACGTGCTTTCGGGTGGGTTTAAGTTTATATTAAACACAATAATTATATAATTTAGTGAACATTCGGATGTGTGGCATAATTTGTTACCCTTGTGTTTGAATAAATATAATACTAATAACAATAAAGCAACCAATAAACAAGTAAATTTGGAAAAATGTTTCTATTTGAAATTCTATAAAATTTATAGTAAGTCATTACATTTCTTCGCTTTAAATTAATCATCATCAGAAAATGATATATCTGAGGGACTGTCTTCTTCCCCTAATTTTTCTAGCCACATAACCTTTCACATGAGCCCATACCAGTTCGATCGGATTTAATTCGCAATGGTAGGGGGGGGAGCCGAAGCACTATTATATTTTGTTTTTTGGCCATTTCGTCAACAACATATTTTTGAAACCGATGTTTATGGGTGTTTACAATTGATAGCAACTCCTTTTTAACCATATTGTCCTCAAATTGTATTTGTTTCTCCACAAGCCACTCGATAATTTTTGCTTTTCGCCAAGCAGTTGTTGGAGTGATACGGAGCGTTATCTAACACAATGATGGAGCCAGGTGGAATCAGCTCTATCATTTGTTCGAAATACTCCTCAAAAACATCAGCATTCATATCCTCGTGGTAATCGCCTGTGCGAACTGATTGGAATGATTATTTTTTTCACTTGTCAAAATCTGACATTTTGGTGGTTTTAACCAATAGCAATACATTATTCTAGCCAATCATTCGGTATTATACTGATAATTCTGCTTCCTCATCGATAAAACCTTGTTTACATCGAAACGTCAAAATTTTACTTTGAATTTGTCATTATTGACAACTAAAAGTGCTTCGAAGTTTATTGTAAAATGAACACAAACCGATTGAGTGCCATCACCCAAGAGAATATTAAACATTCAGGTAATACAAAATTTTAAATTTATGAATAAAATAATCTTCCCAAATACAACTCGCTCTTCAAATTTTATCACATAATTTTTTATTTTCATCACTCAAACTTGTTTATTTGAGGCAAAAACATTCAAACAAACCGAATTTAGATAAAATCCCTCGTCCTAACGGACTCGTGATTTTATCAATCGGTTTGTTTTCATATTCTTGCCAAATAAACAAGTTTTCGTGAAAAAGAAAAAATTATCGATAAAATTTGAAGCACTCGTGGTATTACCTTTGATAATAGTCCGCCTTCTAAAAAGCCATTGGAGCTACCGATGTGAGTTATAATTAATCGTTTTCCTTTTCCAGAGGGCGGATTTATTCCTGTTGATAGACCGTCTAAAAATGCTTGCCGGTGAGAAGTCACATTTTTGTCTGTCCATATTTTTCCAACTGTGTAGCCTTCGTTCAGCCATGTTTCGTCCAAATAGAAAATTGTTTTGTTTTGATCACTATAAATAGGGTTTAAACCGGCACGTCAGGTAGGTGCCTATGGAATCGGCTGCTAAAAATGATTTATTACTATCAACCAATTTCAAATCGAGTATAGCTGTTTGTTGTTTGATAAAAAAATTATTGATCGGATTTGAGCTCATTGTTTTCGCTCAGGGGTATTGTCAACTGTCAACTGTCAACTGTCGTGAACATGCTCTATTAACTTGTCACAATCTAAACGAAATTATTTCGGAATGAATCTACTTTGGGCCTCAAGTAACTATTTTTATAGGTAATGAAATAAAAAGATCGCCTAAAATATATAGCAGTTGAAGAGAAAGACGATATGTATTTTTTCGAAAGACTTCGGTTCTGTATCTGTAGAGTGGGGAGGGTGAGTGTGTAGGCTCACAGCACTTAGGCCACATGTGACCCATTGTCCATCCTGTCCTTCTCAGGAAGGTGGTCAGGTCACTAGGAGACATCTCCTTTATATCGGAGACTTCGGTTAACAAAGCCGACAGTTAAGTCTTTTTCCTTCTCACCACTGGTTTTCACGATATTTTACATATTATATTTCAAATGCTTTCAAAGATCCAAACCACATTAATTTATGTCACTATGACATTCAACACACCTGGTAAAAATATGAGCAGAAAGAAGAGGAATTCCCAAGGTTCAGAATCACCATACCATAAAATACAAGACATAAAATAATAAAGAGAACTTTAAAATATAGACAAATTTAATAGTATTTTGTGCAACGATCATGTAATGATAGCCATTAAGACACGAGCATGTTGTATAATATGCGAGTGTATTAATGGCCATTACATGAAAGTTGCATACAATATTTTTTCTACTTCGATTAATAAGAATTATTTAATTAATAATTATCATTTATTATAAAAAACAAGAACAATGAAAGGAACTTCAACAAATAAATTTCACAAATTGTACAACAAATAAATTTAAAACTTTAGAACAAAATAATATCAATTCTTTAATCTTCTTTGTGCATGTATAAATTATTTATTGTACAATTTGTAAAATTTATTTGGGGGGGCTGATCCTGTTCGGATGGATGTTGAACTGGAAGGCATGTTAAAGTTTGTTTCATTCCTATTTTCAATTGAATTAAAAATGTTATTCGCAACATCTATTTTATTTTGGATACTTTCTTCAATATAACCCTCTGCAACCGTAGTGGATTTCCCGTGTCTTTTTAAGGTAATATCACCGCCGCCATCTACCAATACGGTTGCAGATGTTCTACGAAAGCAGTGTCCCGTATATAAATTGGGATTTGGAAGCCCTAAAAAGGTGGCAATTTGCTTGCCCAAGTATCCAAATTTGTTTATTCCAATGTTTTGTACTGTACATTTTCCATTTTTGGTAATTTAAAAAGAAATGTTGAGGACAGTTTGTTGGTCGAAGATTGATATATTTTTTGCAAATATCATAATATTTGCCGGTAATTTTAAATGTTCTTTGAGTTTTTGTTTTTGTTTCAACTATATTGACAATTAATATATTGCTTTTATCTTGAATATTTTCAATTTTTAAATCGTGGAGTTCATGTCTGCGGCATGCTCCCATGAGTCATCATTGCTACCTAAAATAATGAAAAAAAATTTTACAGTAAACTTTAAAAAAAAGTGGGGTCTGGGTAGGGATCGAACCCTGACCCTCTAACCACATAACTTTTATATCTTGCCGCTTAATCAGCTAGCAGTGGTTCTCAACCGCCGTTCCGCGGAACACTGGTGTTCCGCGAAGCTGTCCCAGGTGTTCCGCGAAAATTTTGAATATAATATAATAAGAAACAGTAAATTTTTTTATTACTATAAAATAAATACTACATAGTTTTGTTAATTATTTGAAATTTAGCAAAAATATTCAATATTATTCTAAATTTTCGCGGAACAGTCAATAATATTAACAGTGTAATTATCGAACGACGCAGTTACGTCGTTTGGAGTTACTCCGGGAAATACCACTAAATTTCTAGTCTACTCGATAACGCAGGGAGCGCTACGTAGTGTCAGCGTTGCCAGCACTATTACATTCGTAACAGATTTAGTACCAAATGAATTTATTTATTACGCTATTACGCCGCTTTGCAATTTATTTTCATGAAAATGTCAACAGTAAACATGTTCAGCTTTAGCGACATATATTAACCGTTTGCACCACATACAGAAAACTTAAAAAAAAAATCTATTACGAACAAGTCCTAACCTATTACGAAATTCAACAAAATTTAGTACGAAAAATCAGAAGCTGCTGGCAACACTGCGTAGTGTTGATTTCGTGCTGTTTCTCTTTCTTCGTACGTAAATAACAAAAGCGCAATTTCGATCTGCGGTTAAGCCATAATTTAATATAAATATCTAGTTTTCGTGAGTGTGTTTTTTATTGTATATATATATATTTTATATTGTTGGAAATTGGTAAGATGAAATGCAAGTTGTGTAGTTTTAACAGTATTCTTATCTTTTTTAGTTGCTTATTTTAGCATTTATACAAGACTTTTAAATCTGAAATATGGACAAATTTTTGAAAAGAAAGACTGAAAGTGAGGTTAATGTTGGGGCGAGTACAAGCAGGTCTTCTTCAATTGAAGGAGATATGCAAGGCAACAAAAATGCCGAAAATAAACGTAAAAAGATATCCGAATCAGTTCGGCATTATTCGGAAGAATATCTGAAGTTTGGTTTTACATGGAGCGGTAGTCAAGATGTTCCTATTCCGAGATGTATTGTATGTGGTGAAAAATTGGCTAACAGTGCAATGGTCCCAGCTAAGTTACAGCGACACCTTTCAACAAAACATTCTTGTCTAACTTCGAAAGGTAAAGATTATTTCGAAAGATTGCTGAAAAATCAAGAAGTGCAAGCAACATGCTTTCGAAAGAGCGTTACAATTTCGGATAAAGCGCAAATCGCTTCTTATAAAGTGGCAGAACTAATTGCATTGAAGCAAAAGCCGCATGATATCGCAGAATCGCTAATTTTGCCCGCATGTTTAGAAATTGTTAAGATTATGTTTGGCAATGAAGCGCAGCGAGACGTCCTAAAAATTCCCGTTTCGGACGATACGATAAAAAGAAGAATTATAGATATGTCAGGTTTTATAGAGAACGCAGTGACGGCGAAATTAAGTACAAAAAATTTTGCGCTGCAAATTGACGAATCCACTGACATAAGTGGCAAAGCCCAATTAATCGGATTTATTCGCTTTGTTGACGACACTGAAATAATAAATCAGTTTTTATTCTGCAAGGAACTTATTGGTCACGCAACTGGAGAAGACATATTTAATTCAGTATCATCTTATTTGGAAGAATGGAAATTATCCTGGGAAAATTGCGCAGGAATCTGTACTGATGGAGCTCCAGCCATGCGTGGCAGTATTAAGGGATTTTGTAGTCGAGTTAAAGCAATAAATTCAAATATAGTCTCTACTCACTGCTTTCTGCACAGGGAATCTTTGATTTCGAAGAGTCTACCAGCAAACTTAAAGTCTGTTTTGGAACAAGTCGTACATATGGTGAATTATATTAAATCGAGACCATTAAAAACCCGTATGTTCAAACAACTTTGTAACACCATGGAATCCAAATATGAATGTTTGCTTTTGCACTCTGAAGTGAGGTGGCTCTCAAGAGGAAAAGTGCTAACCCGAGTTCATGAGTTGAAACAGGAATTGCTAGTTTTTTTTTAGACAAGAGGGTAATGATGTATACGTAAAATATTTGGAAAATGATGCATGGTGTACTAAGCTAGCATATTTAGCCGATATCTTCAGCTACTTAAATTCAGTCAATACATCTCTTCAAGGAAAAAATGAAAATATTCTGACATCCACAGACAAATTGCTAGCTTTCCAGAAAAAGCTTTTGCTTTGGAAAAATCGTATTGCTCAAAATCGCAAATTTGATATGTTTCCGTTATTAGCAACGGAAAATATTGTTAACATTAACGAAATGATTTCAAATGTGGCAGAGCATTTGTCAATATTGCAAGACAAAATAACTCATTACTTTCCATCTCTTAATATTGAAGACTTTGATTGGGCGCGAAATCCATTTGGTGAATTTGATATAATGAACCAAGATTTTTCTATTCAGGAAGCAGATGAGTTTATTAATATATCAACGGATCGAACGTTACAACTAAAATTCAAAGAAGAAGGAGTGGAAAGGTTTTGGATTTCCATCGAGAATGAACATCCATTTATTGCAAAACGAGCGTTGAATATCTTGTTGCTCTTTTCGACGTCCTATCTGTGCGAACTTGGATTTTCAACTCTAACAAATATTAAAAGCAAAAAAAGAGAAAGACTTACCAATTTAGAAGAAGAAATGAGAGTAGCGCTCTCTTACATAAGACCCAACCTTGAGGAAATTTGTAAAGGTCGTCAAGCGCAAATTTCTCATTAAAATAAGTTACCATGTAATATTATATATCTTTATTTCAATTAAATATTAATCTTCCAATTATTTTGTGTGATTTACATTAGATTTACAAATTTTATGATAATGGTGTTCCGCCAAAATCGAGACCACTTAAAAGTGTTCCGTGATCTCAAAAAGGTTGAGAGCCACTGAGCTAGGGGGTCCGGTAAGGTTCGCGACCCTCGGAATTTTGCAACGATTTTTTTTAATAGAAAGCCCTATTGCTATAGAACGTTTTAATAAAAAAAAATCCTGGATTATTCACTTTTGAAAGAGAAAATCGCAATTGAAAGTACCAAAAATCCGCAATTTTTTTTAAATATTTGACAATTTTTGACAATTCTGTCTTGATATCGGATGGTCACAAATTTAAGAAAGAGCGGAGAATGGGCAATGTTGCCAGCTTTCTTTTCCGTAGCTCGTTACGGCTTAGAAATAGCACCAAGATTTTAGATGTATTTTTTCTTTTCACATATAACACCGATGTACTTATACTATCTTTATGATCTAAAAGTTAGGTATTGAAAATGTACTTTTTAGACATAATATTGTATGTTCCACATGTGCTAACTTGGTACGTATATTTTATGACGTTGGAGTAAAAACAAAGAATTATGTATACTTTTGTGACTTTTAGTCGAAAATTATCGTCAAATGTCCCGATAAGTAGGTATATAAATATTCGTATATCACGAACCGATAATAAAAAAGAAGGGTTTTTAAATTAATCGCAAGAACACAGTTCCAGTGGATTGTTCTATTCAAATTTAGCAATATTTTATATTTATATAGCTATTATTACACATTCGACAAATGTTCACTTGAATAAATGGGAAAATATAGTTTTCATAAAAGGATCGAAAAACCTCATTCATGTGGGATGCAAATTATTAGTCACGAGAAGGGGAAGGGAATAAACATGTTTGTATATAGATAAACATGAATATAAAATGATTTTTATTCCATATGATGTTTTCCAAAAAGGGGAAGGGAAGTCAGTATGCTTATCGATGAATTTTATAATCCAAAGATCTGGATTGATTGATTGATATCGCGAGCGAAACGAGCGCGCCGGGTCGACGTTTCGCAATTCGCGCGCACGAATTGCGAAACGTCGACCCGGCGCGCATTCATGTGAAATACAAATTAGACACTTTTTCGAGAAGGGGAAGGAAATACATCTGTACACCTCAAATTGACTGACTTCATGGGATTTCTACTAGAGCAAAAAAAATATCATAACTCAACACTTACCGCTTCCCCACCAACTGACACAGATCAAAGTGTAACTAAAATATCATTAAATACAGAGCAAGAGAATAAGAAAAAAATTGTTAACCTAACTCTTATATAAATTTTCATGGTTATAAATGCAAATAATTTTATATTGTGATATATTCATGTAATCTATTACAATGTATTCAGCTGAAAGAAAATTAAGACCATCTGACAACGCCGTTAGGAAGTGTCACCTGATCCTAATTTGTGAACCTAGGATATCTAGACATAAGCACTGACATAAGATTTTAGTGTGTAATTTTATAAGCTTAAGTGTCAAACGAAAATATTTATGCTTACGAATATTTCTAAAAATTGGCAAAATTTAAGTATTTTCTTCCGGTTTTTTGTGTGAAACAGACTGACATTTAGTTCAAGATAATAACCTTTACTGTTTAAAGTGAAAATATTTATCGTGAAATAGCAAGAATTAGTGTTGAAAAAGTACAATTTTTTAAACTAAAATCGTGATTTTTGAAGTAATTACTGGATGATCCAGCTAAATTTTTATTCCGATCTGCTTTATTTAAGCTAAGCTTCCAAACAAATCTAAAATTAACATAAAATTCTGAGGGTCGCGAGGTTCACCAGTACCCAGCTGGGCTATGACTTCTTGAATATTTGAGAATTAAAACTGCATTTATAATTTAAAATGATTCGTCTATTTATTCCTTAAAAAAAATTTAATTATTTGATTTAATATTGGTATACTTACATACTTTTGAAAAAAGAAATTGATTATCAAGCGCTTCATCTAAAAATCTCGTTATCTCATCTGGTAAAAATATTTTTGATTTTTTACCAATAAATCCTTCAGATTTACGTTTTATTAGAGCATGTAACTTGGGATATTTTGAAATGTCAATATTATGCTTTATATTTAAAACTGTTTTGATAATTGAATAATGTGTCCATACGGATGATTTACGTTTCATTTTCTTTTGTAATTTTTCAAAATAAACTATCAAAACATTCTTAGAAAACGATGTTATATTTTTTGTGTTTCTCCAATCCATAAATTGTTTGTATAATTTTTCACAAGTTTTCTTGGATTTTTCTGGTAATATGTTGTCAACTGCATTTTCGGATCTTTCTCTAATTTCTGAAGGCGTCAGAGAAAATTCTTCGTTATCACTCATTAAGTATTTTTTCGTCGTGAGATACCGTTGATGTGAAGTCGGTTACAGAGCGCTTATACCCCCACCCAAGAAATTTGAAAGGTTGTTATCGTTCATGATCTCTCGCGAAAATCAACCGGTTAACCGGATAGAACTAACTTCACAACAATAATAAATGAACATAACCTCAATAAAAAGTGTCGAGTTACAAAGTTTCATATGGTTTTATTGTTTCTATTGTTTGAAAAATGTTTTCTCTAGTTTTAACTATAATTGACGATTTTTTTGATACTAGCCTTCTCGTAGTTATGTCATCACAAGTAACGTTGCATAGTTCAGTTAAAGTTTTGGATGATTTTTTCCACCCTAGGGTGAATCATATGGATTGGTTAGACAAATATAATAAAACGGTGTTTCTTCAGCTTTTTAGAATGTAAATAAACACTTTTTCACAGTTACTTGCTCCGTGGATATTATACATAAAATATTGAATTATCTTTGATATTATACTGAAATTTCAATCAAATTTCTCATTTTCAAATGTCACTCCTGTCAATTAAATTTCTATAATCGCCAGTAACCATACTCCTAGGTGCGGGAACCGAAAGAGATCCCGTTTTATAACTTATTGCGTCACAAATTACGTCATTAACATTTTCCCCTATCACCGTTTTATCGCAAAAATGCAGTGGGAACTGAATAACAGTCCCCGTTATATCAACGGGATCTCGCGAAAAAATACCTATTATTTTAACACAATTTAATTAATTTTAAATATATAGTCAAACGTACTCTTATCGTGCGGGTTCAAAGGTCACTAACCATATGTATCAAATCAAAAAACACAGAGGTTACCAAAATGTGAGATAACAAATACACATGGAGAGAAGAAGAAGAAGATTATTTTAACTAACATGAAGATAGCTACATAGACGTACCAAGATAGCTACATAAAATACTTCAAGTATTTTATGGATAGCTACATCATATATTCGGCCCTATTCCGTATCACGTTATGTTATTTGACGACCATCGTTAAGTGTGAATTTCTGTAATATAACGATATGTCTAAAAATACCGATTCTGTATAATCACGCTCATAGTTATGTCAACGAGAATCGTTATTTTATCATCGTTAAAATAACTGGACCAGTTTGACAGCTTGTTATGACTTAACGATATCGTTAAGTGGAACAAATGTCAAAAATCTAATCAGTTTTTGCTATATATTCGTGGTGATTTGTAATTTTTTGCAATAAAACATAAATAATAGGCTGCTTTTGGATGGTCCTGTTTTTTTATATTAACTTTATTAACAAATTGTTTCCACAAATTGTTTTTCTTTATCTCGCATGGTTTGCTCTTCGCCCTTATTACAATAGGACGATTTTCTAAAAATTCCAACAGCATGTCATACTGTGGCCTTGTTGTTTTTGGAAGGCGTACTTGTTCTACCATTTATAATTATATTAAGTACACTTAAATGTAAACTTTGCTCGCGTTATATTGTACAAATTGCACTTCTGTCAGATGACCCTTGTCCCTGCTTCTGTCATTTATGTTTTGAAGGTATGTTATATAAAGGTTATACTTTGACGGATCTAACGGGACCGAAAACATATAATTTTAACAATATCGTTAATGAAGCTTGATAGGTAATCACAGAACAGTTAACAATATAGTTAAATACGATCGTTATTTTAACATAACGGCCCATCGTTAAAAATAACATACATGATACGGAATACGGCTGATTGTCACTTTGAATTGTCAAACTGACATTTAAATAAAAACTTCGCTGGTGAAAGACTTTTTAGAATCGCTGAAAACTGAATACATATCCCTCTTTTTCCCGTCAAAATTGCATAAGTCTGTCTTATTTATCTTACGGACTTTATTTGGAAGTTATGATTAAACGCATTAGAAGGAAACGAAAACGGTGAGTATGTCTTTGTTGAATCGTATGACCCGCACGATAAGAGTGCCTTTGACTATAGTTGTTATGGTATAACTTCAAAGAAAGTGATAACAGTTCAACAAAAATGTTAGTCCATGTGATGATGGAATTAAATTTTGTGAAGATGTAAAAAGAAGTGGAAAAATGATTATAACATTTATTGAAAAAGAGTGGCTAGCTTAAATAATTTCAATAAATATATAAATATTTATTGTCACCGGTTCGAATATTTTTTGACTGATTAACTTGAAAGAAGGTGGGACAAGGATTAAACTTATTCGAAGTAGGTAATGCCCCTTTAATACGGTAGATATGCAAAAGCTGCAGTAAAATTTAATGCTTCAGTAACAACTCCGGTAAATTTGAAAAATAGCATCAAAATTTCAATAAAAAAGAGAAAAGTTGAGAACTAAGCAAAACTTTGGGCACTAGATCCACTTAATTCGAAACTGAAGCAGTTAAAACAAATAAACCAACAAATAGATTACTCTGGCCAGAAAAGTTTGCATTCTATAGAAAATAAGGTGTCATAGCTCCATTATTATTAGTGACATCTTGTAATCTTGTAGGCATTAAGTCAATTGAATCTAATGTTAAATTCACAGCTATCAAGCTTTCCCAGGCTTCTTATATGAAGGACCATAAGTGGAAGTGGAAGTGAAAGCGTTCCAAAGTTATTTCCAGTAGTAATACCCCCAGGGTCCTGATAATACCGAGATAATTTAGTCATAGAGAATGCTCAAAGCGTGTTTTCTTCACCCCTATACTGAAGTTATACAACAATAATTTGAATTTTGATGATCATATAAAATATCTAAGTATGGTTTGGGATTACAAGCTGACTTGGAGAACTCACATTAATGACCTGATTTGTAAAACTCATAAAAGTTCCAATCTGCTTAAAATATCATCTAATAGGAATTGGGGCGCTGATTCAAAGTCATTAATACGTATATATCGTTCACTAATTAGATCACGTCTTGATTACGGATGCGTAGCATACTCGTGAGCGAAAAAAACAGTTCTGATTCTTTCAAATCCAGTCCACAATACTGCGATCAGAATTTTCCTGGGTGCATTTCGATCAAGCCCTACCGAGCTAGCCTTCTCAGTGAAGCCTCCGACATTCCCCTCCACCTCCGACGGATTTACCTTAGTCTCTCTTACGCGATCAGTATATCTGCAAATCCCAATCATCCAGTTCATGACAACACCCTCTCCAATCGTTATTCGGATGAACAAAAAAAAAAAGGAAAAAAACAGATCCACCACTTTAGGTTCAGCCTTAAGCTTTTTACGTTTTGTATCCCTGGCTAATCTAGCAAATTTATAGGTAATATCTTTAAATGGATCAATTTTGATGTTAAATTCTAGAAAATATTTTCCCTGAATCATTTGAGCAGTCGTATTCCAAAGTGTTTTCACACTAGCTTCAGTATAATCAGTTCCATTTTTTTTTCATGTTAAAATCATAATCTTCAAGAATTTTTGCTATAACTTGTTCAGAAGTACCTATCCTTTTGTAACGTATAATTACGTGCGTCCAGAAGCATTCTAAACTGTTCCCACGCAGACTATTTTGTCTTCATTGTATTTCGCGGTATACTTTGCTTAATTGTACTTCCTATTTCATTTGGTTTTTTACCGGCTATTAATGATTATACAAGGTGTCTCAATGGAAGCAAATCTTGCGTGGATCACATCTTTATACAAACATATGAAGACGTGGAACTAATGCTACCTATAATAGTAGAAACAAATCTTACGAACCATTACACAACATTTCTGCAACTCGTATTTAATGAAGGCACCTTGATAATATCAACAAAAAAATAGATTATATCAAACTCATAAAAAAATTGGAAAATACTTCATGGTTACTGTTTATAAGGCAGAAAAAGCTGAATCAGCAGCAAATGAACTTATTAATATAATTGACCAACAAATAGGGAACTGTTCCAGAACTATAAGAAATAAATTCAGAAAAAGGAAAGAAAGGTTGACTGCAGAGCTCAGTCTAATCATTGAAGATCGCGATAAACTATATCAGCAACTGCTGAAATATCCAACCAAGCAAGAAATGAAAACATTATACAAATCTTCCAGAAATAGAGTATCTTCTATGGTACAAAAAACAAAGGATTATCATAATGTCGGATAGTCAAGCAGCCATTAAGG
>CAJUYI010003569.1:12576-22591 GCA_910591695.1 Galerucella pusilla | reverse complement strand
AATAAAACGTCTTCACGCAACTTTTAATATAGTCAGTACCTAACATGTACGAGCTTCTTGACCAAACAATAGTTTTATTCCTCTAGGTAACTAATATGACGTACGTTTTAACTTAAGATATATACCTCAGTCAGTACCCTAGCGGTTGGTATAGTATCGATATAGGTAGGTACCACCGATGAGGTACGTGATCACGCGTGGAGTCCTTTTGATCACAAGGCGGCCGCCTTTTCTGATCTTCATACAAGAGATCTGAGTAATTGCTTTTATCATTTCGATATAATAATCAACTATCTATATACGTAAAATACAACTCATATCAGTAATAAATTAATTTTACGGAAATTACTATTTCAGAAAATTATATATATGCTCAATACCACAACATTAAATTTAATCCAATTGGTATACAGAGGTTTCAAGAAAAATTTTAGTTTATTTAAAAAAAATTTCAAATTAAAAGCGTTTTTGGATAAAATGAAAGATGGTGGTAATTTTATTATTGTAAATATGAGTACCTATACATATTTTCAAATTTTGTGTTCATGTATACCGGGTATCCCATAATTTTTTGAGCAGGTTATAACTCAAACAATAAACATAATATTTAACGTCAAGTCTTCCTTAAATATTTCATCCTCGACCTCATAATTCAATTTTTATTTTCATTTTCTCATAAAAAAATGTGCAGACTCATTTCCGTACGCCTCACATATTCAACTAACATTTGTCGATCATCTTTCACACTGAAACCTTTCACAAAATGGAAGTTTTATTCTTTTTATCAGCGAACAAGCTTGAACTCTTACCATTACCATACAATTTGTTAAAGACGTGATTAAAAAGCAATAAACAATCGTAACACGAAGACGAGATCTAACAAGGTGATCCCTCCTGTGAACCATTGTCCGATTCAGACACTACCAGATGATGTTCAATTAAATACAAGTGTGCATATTAGAATACATAAATTAAATCAGTTAAAATTAATAAGAGAAAAAAAAACATAATAATAAAGAGTACCAATGTCGAAAGGTACTAACAGACCGGAGGTGTGGTTTATATTAGATCGCATTGGACAGACCACCTCAAGTTAATATCACTATTTACCGGGAGAACGCAAGAAAAATTGAAAATATCATCACTGAATGGCTAGTTTTATTGAAGACTTTGGTACTAGTATCATAATTGTTAACTGACAGGTTATTTCCAGAGTGGTAATCTGTGAGGAAGGGTCCTGTTTGAAGTAAGTTGGGTTGAAGTCAAAAATAAGCAGCAAATATCTACCAAGTAGAAGTTTGTCTACTGTCAGACTACACATTGACATTCTTTGGAGTAGCGGATGAAGACGTCCTACTTTCTACTTTCGTGGTAAGCATTTCCGACATAAATTTGGATATTGTGCTTTTCAGCTTCTTGTATTTAATGCTGCTTTGACAGCCTCATGTAGAGTATTGTAAAAAAGCTCCAAGAACGCATATACTACAGTTTCTTGTCCTTTGTCAGCTAAACCAAGGATTATCATAATGTCGGATAGTCAAGCAGCCATTAAGGCACTGAGCTCTTGTGTAATCAGTTCCAAAATGGTGTGGGAATGCCTAGACAAACTCAATAAACTAGGCGAGAACAACATAGTCACCTTACTATGGATTCCAGGACACACTGGAATAGAAGGAAATGAAATAGCAGATGAACTAGCAAAGAGGGGGACTGAAATACCTTTCTGGGGGCCCGAACCCTTTTGCGGAATCAGCCCCAATGTAATATTGGAAGAAATAAGTAAAGCCGAGTAAAAAAGAAAATCTGACCATTGGAAAGATTTAGTAGGACTTATACAATCAAAGACTCTTCTGGGTGACTACAACCTGTTGAGATCAAAAGAATGCATAAGTCAAAGTAAAACTGCGCTAAGAGTTTTGACAGGGATCCTAACGGGACATTGTCGCCTGAATGGGCACCTGAAAAAGCTCAAAATAGTGGAGGAAGAAGAATGCAGATATTGTGGAATGGAAGAAGAAACCTCCATCCATATACTTTCCAACTGCACAACACTCCAGAATCCTAGAGCACAGCACCTGGGAGATTACTGGATAGAAGAGGAACATTTGCTAAAATTGAAGCCTGCAGACATTCTGAAATTCCTCCGGAAAATAGGACTGAAGGAACTACTAGTTTCTGAGACTCTCATCAGAAACTGAGTAGAAGTAAGGGGGCACAATAGATCTTTTAGGTCTCAGTGAATGTCACCCCAAAATCACACATACATACATACAAACATACATACAGCTCAACCAATGCAATCTACGAAGAGAAGAATTTTCCATAAAAAATTGGAATGAACATTTTTAAAATGGGCTCCATTTACAACAAGAACTACGACCAAGTAAGATCAAAAGATTGCAAAATCTATAGTGAAACTGCTCTTAGAGTTTTCACACCTCAAAAAGCAGTGGAGAAGCAAGAATTTATTTTCCAAATTGAAAAATACTACTGCCAAGGCACAACTCCTAGGAGTCTTCTTTTGCTTGTGGATATCCCAACAGTTGCTTCAAGGAATATGTCTAAGAAAACTGTTGGTCTTTGAGAAGTTCCCCAGAAACTAAGTAGAAGAAGAGATGTTTTCCAAGAAAATGGAATCACTTATTGTAGATCTTCAAATTTACACTGCTCTGCTTTAAATTGAAGCACATGTATCATATCAGCGAAGAAAGGGAGGAATAGTATACACACCGAGGTGGGAAGAGTTTCATTACTGCCGAGAGGTTAGCTATTAGGTATCTTGAGACAGGAATGAAGCTTCCTACCGAGGTTTGTATACTTTTTTATTTACAGCCATCATATATCATAGAACTTTGTTTCGTTCTGAACACACCATTGATATATTACATTTGACAACTGCATGTCACCTATATAAATAAATGTCAGATAAAGTCGGATGGATATTAAGTTCAGGAATAATAATGTGTTATATTTTTTTGCGCGATCGACCTTTTTTGTTTATTTACAGCATCGGTTGTCGAGACGGTAGGTTGTGTTTACTGGTTTCTAAGTCTAACACGTTGGTAAGTGATTCACTTACCGTTCAGTCGTCGGTAAGTAAATTACTTACCGACGTCTCAGCTCTACATACATTTAAGTGGTCCTAAATAATAAATATACTTCATTCATTACACAAAAGGAACAAAAAAATAAGAAGATCTATATTTTTTTAATGAACAGAACCGAACAGAACAATATAAAAAGTAATAAATAGCATGAAAGCAATTTCACCAAAATGTAAATTAATTACCAGTATTTATAAGTTCAAAGCACGTGTTTTAAAGATCTTAATATGTTGCTGATGGAAGAAGCTTAGACTCTCCTACTTCCGAAGATTGTTCTATTCCTAATAGTTCTTCTCAAGAAAATACTCTTCATCGTTTAACCAGGGAACGTCGATTGCCTGAACGATTCAAGGATTACTATTTGAAGGGTGGAAGAATGTAGTATTACTATGATGTTTTGTTAAGTTGTCTAAATGACGTTTAGTAATTTTGACATTTCATGAATTCTAATTCAACATTAGTTTTGTGAATAATAAAGCCTTAGTTATTAAAAGGTTTTCATTACAGTCACTTTTGACATTTCGTTCATTTCGAAGAAATTTAAATTATTTTATTCGAAATTTATTTCAATAGGTACGATCGCGCAAAAAATGGTATAAGCATCTCGAACGTTAAGGGTAATACCGGTGAACAATCCTTACCGTTCTTAATACTTAATATACTATAAATATAAAAAATATTCATGTGAAATAGATAATACTAACAATCACATTATTTTAGATGACGGGAAGTGATGAGGGCGGGAAGTGAGGGGTGGAAGTAGAAGTGTGTAATATGACACTTTCTAACCTTCAGTGACGTTAGTAATGACAGCATTAATATATGGTTGTGAAGAAAAGTATTAAATGCTTATTACAAATACTGAGAGACCAATTTGATATGTATCTGTGATTAACCAAAGCAATAGAGAACAAATTCTCGATCCTGGCAGTATGTCTTTTAGAATAATTTTTGTGGATGATAATATTTCTATTTAATAGAATCACTCAAATTGTCCCGTTAAAAACATAGACACTGTGAACAATTTTATGAAATTAAAAATTATGCAAATCCAACAGTTTATATAAGCCGTTTACTAAGCAAAAAATATACATAAAACTCTTGTATTGCTTTCTAACTATTTCGTAAATTTGTGAAGAACAAACTTTGGTAATATCACCGTAAAAAGAACAAATTTATACATGAATAAGTGCATTTTTTGATCTTATATCTAATAGAAGTCTTTTTTTCTCCAACCCACCGTCTCAAATTATGTTTACCACAATTTGAATTTAACGTTAAATTAACAGATATGCTTATAACTTTGCATCAATAGGTTAGTTTACACTGTGTGGATCTATTTAGTCGGTGGACTAAATCGTGGACTTATTTAGCTTAGAAACATAAATGTTTATACTGACTGTTTTGCTGGATTAAAATAGTCCAGGTTTGAAGACTGGGACCAAAATTGACATTTTCATATTAAAATGACATAACCTTGAATCTTTAGGTAATTTGATGGTTAGATTTTAATTTTATTATAAAATGGATGAAAAAATAGTCACAGTGGTAATAAAGTTTGTGAAAATAAGAAGAATATTTGTTTGTATCCATTTACTTATTAATTTTTGTTTCAGTCGCAATCTCTAACATTATCCTGGTTTCATTTTCAGTAGTAATACCCCTAGCATCTTGATAATACCGAGGTAATTTTGTCATAGAGAATGCTGAAAGCGTGTTGCTTGATATTATTATTATATTATTATTATATTATTATTATATTATTATTATATTATTATTATATTATTATTATATTATTATTATATTATTATTATATTATTATTATATTATTATTATTATCTTTGAGCAACACGCTTGAAGGATTCTCAACGACAAAATTTTGAGTATTTATCAAGACCCCGAGGAGTATTCGATAAGATAATTTTTTACTTTGTAGATATCAAAAAATTTATTTTAAATCTGACGTTTAATAATTTATAAGCTATAATCAAACAAATATTATTCATTTTTAATAAAAATTACAGTTGTGAAAAGTACGATTGGTAAATTAATTGAATCGTTAGATGCAATACCAAATATTCGCGACATTTTTAATCCAGTTGTCAGTTTGACGTATAATTAATTTTTAATAAAAAATAAACACCAAACTGAAAACACAACATGTACAGTAGAAAAAATTGACCTTTACCATGACGTCAAACCTACTAACCTCGCGAAATCAATCAATGAGTCAAAAATGGCTATTGTTACTTTGTCGTGTGCGTAAATAAGTTGACTGCTTGTTTATCTTATTCAGCCACCGTCTAAGAAGTGAGGTTGAGTTGAAAATATTCATCAAATGCGAAACAGAAAATTCTGTACTTATCGTGATATAAAAATAATAAATTAGAGGTCTTGAAATAAACCGATTTTATAGAATTTATCTGAATGCAAATGATGAAATGCTTTGAACAAAACTCGATGTATCAAAATAATGACAGTTGTCATAAGAGGTCAAAACAAATTCTTATGAATACAACCGATTAATCGTTTTTGGTGCTATCTCTTTTCAACATTTGGAGGTAATAATTAGAGTTTTCACAAGAACGTATGTCATTGCTTGAAAGACAAGTGTACGTATATTGTATGATGTGTTTTCACTGTTAGTAGAAAAGGATGAGGTATATAAAGTTTGTGTTTACTACTATTCATTGTTGGTGACGTTTCACTTTTTTGCGTGTAGTTAACATTTAATTTACATTTTTTGAACAATTTTCTCAGTGTAACTTGATCCGTTATCTGTCAACGTCAGTTTGAAGGTCACGAAATTTTGTCCCCAAAACATCAAAGGATTTACGCCGGCTTTCTTTTCTTGTTTGGCTGGTGTATTCTGTGCTCTGTGTTTTTAGCAAACCGCCACTGTGGTCCACGAATACTAATGTGCCGTGTTTACACCGTCAAAAATTGAATTTAAAATACCCTAGTTGAGACGAATCAAATTCGAGTACCTACCAAATTTTACTGCTTGGGTGTTTACACCGAAAGTAAAGTACACGTGACGTCATTTAGACCTCGGACTAAAAATTTGGTACGCCCGGTGTAAACGTACCTAATTATGTTCGTACCACATCGATTGTTATTTAAAAAAGTGCAAATCTGATAAATATTTGTGTGGGTATCTATATACAGTTTGTCAAAATAGTTGAATATCTTGAAATAATCGAATTTTGAATAAAATCTTATTTTTGTTTGTCCACTCAGTATAACATATAAATTTAATTAAACCTAAATGACTTGCGATATAAAAGGCTCTGGCTAATCATTTAACTATTTAGAAATTCAATTATAAAACACAATAAACATGTATGTATGTTGCAACAGGTCCTTTCTTCTCTTATTTTTTCCTTATAGCCACCACATCTCATACCTCTAATCAGATGAACAAATTTCTTCCTTTGTTAATTGTATTGTAGGAGGAGTCGGGGCGTTCGAAAGATCGTGTGTCATTCTACAGTAATTTGATGCTGATATGATAGAATGGTTATGCAGATATTATAAAATATATTTCTCAAGGAAGCTCCGATAAAGGAGCAGAGCTAGACAATATTTTGTTTAATTTAGCATCGTCCAAGAAAATTATTTGAATAAATTATATATCCTCTTTTAAATGATTTAAAATCTAACAAAAAACGACAATTCCGTTACTCAGCTGATAGTTTTATAACGAAAGGCCATTGAAATTGACATAACTGTCAGAAACTTGACGAAAACTACCAACCATAGTGTTAAAGTCGTGAAGCCTAAAGCAATAGGTACACTCTGGGTGTTTGAATCTGTATCGACCGGATAAGAAGTTTTTTGAAAAAGGATTTTTTTAATAAACAAATTATACAATTTCGTGACAGTATTTACATTTCTCAAGTATACGGCGGAAAATTTTTTTTATTTAGTACTCACCTATATAAACTCCCCAGATGCTTAATTAATTTCCATTTGTAAAAGTATGTGATATACACCTTCAGTCGCTAGAAACTTGTATGGCTCAAACTTCCTATTAAATTGTCTCATTTTATGTCCGATATGCCACTTAATATCCTTCAATGGCTATAAATACAGAGTGGCCAAAAATCAAATCAGCTTTTATATTATTAGTAACTTTGGTTGGTACATTGAAGATCGAACAATGGAGAAAGTTTGGAGAGAAAATAGAAGAAGACTGCAAAGCAAATCACAAACTTTATAAAAAATAAGAACGGAGAAATACTAACAGAAGACGGAAACATTATACAAAGATGGAAAGAATATTATCAGGAACTACTTAATGAAACAAAAGATAAAGAGAAACACGTACAAATTGGTATGCAAGAAGATGCAGGGATAAAAATAAGTGGAGAGGAAATAGAACAGGTTCTAACAGAACTTAAAAACGGCAAAGCCCCTGGATATGACAAAATCACATCAGAAATGATTGAAAACGTTGGACAAAAAGGGAAAGATATGAATGAATTTCTAATCAAATAATAGAAGGGGAAACGCTACCAAGAGACTGGCAAAAAGCACTAGTTGTACCAATTTTCAAGAAAGGTGATGTGAAAGACTGCAATAACTATCGTGGAATAACATTAATTAGCACCGCGATGAAAATGTTGGAGAAGATACTGGAGAGAAGAATCAGATCGACAATAGAAAATACACTAGAGGAGTCACAGAGTGGATTTAGAAGTGGTAGAAGTACCCAAGTCCACATATTTACTATCAACCAGTTGACAGAAAAAGTGGTACAAAAAAAAGAAATTATTCGTGGCTTTCCTGGATCTAGAAAAGGCCTTTGATAGAGTACCTAGAGAAAAAATGTGGAAAATATTAGCAGAAAGGGGATTTAATACAAAAATAATAAGAATAATACAGAACATCTATGAGAAAAATGAGAACGCAGTCATAGGAAATAACATAGGAAATAACAAAATTTCACTACAAATATGGGACTTAGACAGGGAGGGAGCCTAAACCCTTTGTTATTTATTATTTACAAAGATGAGATCATGAAGAAATGCACAAAACTAAGTAAAAAAGTATGTGTGGGACAATTACAATTGTGCAGGATATACATCAGTGAAGGAGCATTTGCAGACGATGTCATATTAATAGCAAAAAATGAAAGAGAGCTACAAGAAAACATGAATGTGTGAAATGCAGCAATGATGGACTTGGGAATGAAAATAAACAAAAACAAGACAAAAGTTATGGTCATTGGAGACGATAGATACAGACAAATTAGAGCAAGTTGAACATTTTCAGTACCTTGGAACAATAGTAGACGAAAACGGAACACAGGAAGCAGATATTAATAATAGAATAGTTAAAACTAATAAACTATACTATGCCATGAATACAAAATTTATCAACAAAAAAGAAATATCTAAAGAAACGAAATTAAAGGTATTTAAAACAATATATCGACCAATACTTACATATGGATGTGAAACATGGGTGTTGACAGGACAACAAAAAAGTAAAATACAGGCGACAGAGATGAAATATTTGAGAAGAGTAAGAGGTGTAACAAAAGAGGATAGAATGAAAAACATAGATATCAGAGAAGACCTGGGTATACAATCAACCTTAGAATTTGTAGAAGAAAGACAACTACAATGGTAGGGACATTTACAACGTATGGATGAACGAAGACCAGTAAAGAGAATATGGAAAGCAAAAATTGAAAAAAATAAAAAAAGTGGCGGACCAAGAAAAACTTGGGATAAGGTTATTGGATAAAAGAGGAAGAAGCTGGATAGAAGCGAAGGACTTAGCTCAAAATAGGAAAGAATGGAAAAAATGACGGAAGAATAGCTGCAACACACCCTACACCACTCAATGGTAGAAGGGCCTTAAGATTCTATATATAACTTCGGTTTTTAAAATTCATGACCCTGTATATTCAGTCATTATTGTAATATCCTCTTCAATACGTGCTCAACCATATGTAACACTTACGATTTTACTCAGAATAGAAGGTCTTAAATACATAAAACAGTGCAAAATATGAAGATATGAAAAAATTTGAATATTTAAGTATAGAATTCGAAGGAAATTGAACGTCGAATAAATATGAACTTCTACTTGGAAATGAAATGGTACCTACACTGAGAAATTTGCTCAGAGCCAATTTTAATCAGATATGATTTCAGCAAGCGGAGCTCCAGCTCATTTTGGTGTGAATGTTCGGCGTTATTCAGATGAGATATTTCCCTAACGATGGATTGGTACACGAGGTAAAATTCTATGGTCTCCACGCTCACCGGATTTCAATCCTAAGGATTATTTTTAATGAGAGGATACTCGAAAAATTCAGTTTACAAATAGGCGTTGCCAGACTTATGTTTAATGTATTATAGACCTTCCAGACTACATAAAATCATAAGTGTTACATATGGTTGAGCTCGTATTGAATAGGAGATTCCAATGACTGAACATACAAGGTGATGGCGAAAGCACTAATAGTACATAATACAAAATAATCGGCAAATCTGGAAAGATTGCAAATATCAAATATGGAATCTCCGTATCCTGAAATAGGTGTACCACAAATTTTGTACAATTGGTACTAATAACTTATGTTTGTGACAACCAATCAAATTTCCTCATTCCTTATCATATGAACAATTTCACTCAATCATTACACTGAAAATTTTTTGACAGTTCCAAAAACCAATAAAATTTCCTCATTTTATATCATATGAACAATCTCAGCCAATCATGTCAACATTACACTGAAAACAGACCATGGGCAATTTTCACACGTTGCTATGGATACATATTGATTTATTTCGATTTTGAAGTTTCGAATATTTAATATTTCGAAATGTCACGATTTGGTTGTAATACTGAAACAAAAAATTTTCTATCCGAATAACCCTCGGACATTGATAAAT
>CAJUYI010003569.1:0-12566 GCA_910591695.1 Galerucella pusilla | reverse complement strand
TATCCGAATAACCCTCGGACATTGATAAATGCTCAAAAATTTTATGAAAACTTTCTCAAGCTTGTTGTTCTTGGGTTATTACTACTGATTATTTTTTGATACTTGTCAAAATCTGACATTTTGGTGGTTTTAACCAATAGCAATACATTATTCATTATTCTAGCCAATCATTCGGTATTATACTGATAATTCTGCTTCCTCATCAATAATACCTTGTTTACATTGAAACGTCAAAATTTTACTTTGAAATTGTCATTATTAACAACTAAAAGTGCTTCGAAGCTTATTGAAAAATGAACACAAACCGATTCAGTGCCATCATTCAGGAGAATATTGAATAACTAATACAAAATTCCACTCCACAATTGATCAAAAAAATAATCTTCCCAAATACAACTCGCTATTCAAATTTTCTCACAAAATTTATTATTTTCATCACTCAAACTTGTTTATTTGAGGCAAAAACATTCAAACAAACCGAATTTAGATAAAATTCCTCGTCCTATCGGACTCGTAATTTTATCAATCGGTTTGTTTTCATATTTCTGCCAAATAAGCAAGTTTTCGTGGAAAAGAAAAAATTATCGATAAAATTTGAAGCACTCGTGGTATTACATTTGATAATTGGCCGTTTCCAGACTTTTGGACCACTCTGTATAAATTTCTTCTGACAATTATATATTTAAACCTGGAATCCTGTTTAAGGTAGTACTTTTAAGTAACATATCACATGGTTAGTAGTTTTTGTCAAGTACTGTACCATTCTTCCAATTTTTGTTATTTTTTGTTGATTTTATACCATGAAAGAATCAATATCCTTCACTTTAACTTGATCTAGAAGTGATACAATCCTTTTATCTTGGTCAACAACTTGTAAATATTTTTGACATGGACTCACAGCTAATAATCTTTATCTTTTTTTATTTCATATGAAATAATTTCAGTGCACCCCTCGTATTTTCTTTTGAATTTTCTTATAACATATTTTGACGTATGTATGGGACGTGATTATAAATACTCAGAGCCAAAAAATAAAAATATCTCGTGGACAAAGGCATACTCAACCGATCTCGGAAGATAATTTCATGCATATAATTTTCTGCGTGCACATGCATACCAGTATATAACAATCATAATAGTAATAATAATAATAATGATCTGTGTCGTCGCAAGAGTTTTATCTCATACGTGATCTGACGTCGTAAGTCATTATGTTATAGATACTCATCTGTCTCTTTCAATTCGGATCTATTGTAATCAGTTTCGTTAATTTTTAATCATACAAATTGGATGATTTGTCGAATTTTAACCATTTTTCATCCTTTAAATAATAAATAGTCTTACAGACTTGTTTCAATCAGGATTGACAAAAGTTGCACTTTCTTTCAAAACTTCAGAGTTCAATTTTCATCCCCATTCAGATTAAGCAAATGATTCTAATAGCAATTTTACTAGACTTGACTTGAAAGACTAAAAAACAAATATTGAAGTACAAGATTATTTAATTGCAAATAATGTACCATATTATGCGTATCCTTAAAGCTTAAGAATTCAAAAAGCGCGCTTCTTAAGTGGTAGTTCATACCTGTAGGCAAGGTAGGGGCTAGTGGTTGCTTTGGGCTACACGTTTAACAGCTCTATTACCTATTTCTCCATGAACAAGCCTCAATCGGAGCTATTAAGTTGATGAATACTCCACTAAACAGCCCTTATTTGTTCCAAACGATTTTTAATTCTCACAGAAGAAAATATTTCGGGTGAGTTTGTTACCGAGTTTGGTAATTTGAAAAAAAAATCTATACTACGCTTCTGAGAGCCGCTACTAACGACAAAGAGTACAAGAATCAAGAAATCATATAAGTGGGGTGAAGATTCATCCTCTGCACGATACGATTACGATCAGCTATCGACATATATCATTGTACCTATTATTATTGCTATTTGTTACTAATGATTGTGTATGGTCGAATCAGTCGTGCATCATTACTCATTAATATAGATACTTCTTTTCGATCTGATCTGTATCCAACCATGAGAAAACAAAAAGCTCACGATATGGTCCCCACTAGTTGTTATTTTTCTACGATTTGTTACTTGTTTTGTTAGTTGCTAACGAACATGTCGACTCTGTTACAATTTCAATGTGTTCTATCGTTGTTTTATTTTCGTGACTTCAATTTTAATTTCTTTAAACTGAATCAATCCATTCATAACCTCAAATTCACATAAACCTATTTAAGAAAAATAGAAATTTTTCTCTTTTTTAATAAGAAATGCCATGATCACTAAAAAAGTTCGTAATTAACACGCTTTTTTATTAGCTTCACTTGTTTGTTTGTATGTTTGTGGGTTTGTAACTCTCCTTTGATTTTTAGTATACTCCATCATCCTAAATGCGTTCGTTAGCTGAGGGGGCTAAGGCGCAAGAAGAATTTTACATTCGTGGATAAAAATGGAACTAAAAAATGAGAAATATAGTTTATAAAAACTGAAAAAACACGCTTTTAAAGAATATCGCACTAAAAAGTTGGAAATAATTGTAAAAGTAAACTTAAAACAATAGTATATAAAAAAATACTAGTATAATTGGGGGAAAAGCGTGGGGCGCTTCGTGCCATAATTTTCGTATATCGAGCACCCCACGCTTTTCCCTCAATTATACTAGTATTTTTTTATATATTATTTTAAGTATATTACATAACGTGTGCGGAAAGTGACATTTTTCACACGAGTGGGAAATATTGTAGCACGAGGCATGAGCCAAGTGCGACTATCACACGAGGGTAAAAAAACTACTTTCTCACGAGTAATGTACAGTATTTTTCCTACGATCACGTGATAATTTCACCAAATAATGAGTTATCAACATCTGACATATTAATACACAAAATTTTACAATTAAAGTCCACATAATTGATTTCAAAAAGTAACAATCTATAACTATCAATAGTGACAAAAATTCAAGTAGTTTAACTATATAATATAGGTAGGTTATTACAATTATTAATTGGTTGGAGAATTATAGAAATTGAAATTATTATTGTTCATCATACTTCATACATACTTATCATGAATACCTTCCAAGATGATTACATTTTCCGATTATTATAACAGGTGATTTGGGTTAGTTGGTACAACATCGGACTTTTGACGAAGAGTACGCGGGTTCGATCCTCGACCTCGCCCTAAATTTTTTTCAATCAAGAAAATGACAAAAATTTCACTTTTCAAATAGATTGCTTCAAATTTAGATATTACATAGGTGAATCTAATAAAAAATCATATATTTGACAGCTTGCCAGTGGTCAATCTTAATAAAAATTTATTTGACAGCTTTTTTATCCGTACAAGTACGGATAAGTTTTTTTTTCCGTACGCGTATGAATAAAGGCCACTTTCCATAGAACTAGACAGTGCGATATATGTCACTTTCCTATGTGATCGTAGGGAAAGTTTATTTTTAAAATTATTTTCAACTTTTTAGTTCGATATTCTTTAAAAGTGTGTTTTTTTAGTTTTTTCAAACTATATTTATTTTTTTGTTTTCACATGTAGAATGAAGTATCTAATAGTATCTAGTAGTATCTAAAGGCGCGTTCTCACGAGTCAAGTTTAGTTGACCAGCTTTAGTTGATCAACAAAAGTTGACCACGAGTTGAATTATTTGTTGTTCACATATTTCAATAAAAACTGAATCACTTTGATGATGTATTTCTTGTATTTGTAACACGTTTTAGAAATATATCCCCTCTTTTATACCAAAATAATTTTGGTATGTACAATTCATCTGATCCCATTCCACTTTTTATTGATTTACACATCAATGAATGTCCTTTTTTATACATGGTTCTAATAATCTTGATTTTGTTTTCCAAATCGGCAATGGTAAGACCAGGAATTTCCATTTCCTTCACAATACAATCCATTTTCTCGTGCATCTCTTTTTCTATATTTATCCGTTCGGTGGTTCCAGAGACAATTATACTTATGATATGATTCCAAAAATTTCATCATAACATTTTCAGACCAATTGAAGATCATTCTTCTGGTATTTTTATACTTTCAGTAACATTTTATTTTGAAAATAAAAGACAAACACACACACCACGACCAGTTGCAACACATTCAACAAATGTTGACTGTCTAGTTCACACGTTTCAAGACAAGTTTTAACTTGAAAACAATTCGTTATGACACATCGCACTTGAACGATAAAAGTTTGACTGGGTCAAACTTTTGTTGATCAATTATAAAGTTGATCAACTTTATTGAAAGATAGGTTCTCATTACAGTTTCCATTCAACCTTTGTTGATCAACTGAGGTTGATCAACTAAACTTGACCCGTGAGAACGCGCCTTAACAGTATGCTAAACGCTAATAAAAAAACCACACGATTTTAGGTGTTTTCTGCTACAGGCCAGGTAAAAATAACGTTTGGGTACCTATTGTTGAAATTTCCGACAAACTGAAACCCCTTATCGCTAGAACCTTCTAATCCGGAAGTGGTGATCTAAGTTCAGGATTACTATAGCAATAACGCAATGTTACTATACAGAGTTAGTATAAAGTATGAAACCCCCTAACTAAGAATCTCCTCAGCGGTTTAATAGTTAAGAATAAAATTGCTCTTCCCTTTCTAAAAATATTCAATGAATTCATAATTGCTATCAAATTTATGAACCATTTTCGGTTAAACCGGAAATGCATATCAACCTTGTTATTTTAAATAGAGCACCTTGTATATTTTACATTTTTGAATTCCTTGTGAAATTCTGCATTTATATTTTTCATTGAATAATTGAGTCTTTAATCAATAATTTATCGTTTTTGACTTAGTAAGCCATGGATGAAATCTGAAACCTTTAATAGTAAAATAACCTAATTGAGACATCTACATATTAGTGTAGTATTATTGTGTAATAATATTTTTCCACTACTAGCTGAAGTGAAGTTGATAATTATTGCTTCTTCTAGCCAAGTGATAAGTTGAATTTCTCCACGACTAAATAATAACACACAAATTATTTTCACATATTTAGCTGCATAATGATATAAATTCTTCACACCAGTGAATAATAAAAAGAATTCACTCTCGTTAGCCAATCACATTCTATTATTATCAGAATTCACGCTAAAATGAATTAAAACGAATAAATCAAATTGTCTCTTTAAAACGTCAAATATCTACCTAAGAACGCAAATCGCTTCTGACAGCGCGTCGTTTGAAACGTCAAAATAATTATAAAATCATAATTTCACGTATTATAAGAGAAAAGAATTGACAACAGTAGCGATAGTGAATGTGTACGCCTCCCGGAATTAATTTCGTTTACCTATGTAAGGGCTCCGATTAAAAATATGCATTACGTATACCTATATATTTACTCTTCACATTTTTATAAATAATATGCTCTATAGCCTAGTGGTGGTTGATTATGGCGCGGATGATCGAGGTTCGATCCTCTCCGGAACATTTTTCTCTTTAGTCGTGGAGAAAGTATAGTCTTTTACTTGTGTAGAATGGCTATCATTCACTTGGCTTATTCCAAAACTCACTCGCTGCGCTCGCTCGTCTTGGAAACTTCATCCGCGTGAATAATATCCATCATTCTGCACTCGTTGAAGAATATACCATTCTCTATTAGTGATTAATAATTTTCTATTATTAACCTAGGTCAATGATGGACAAATTCAAATACAGTAGTTCAACAAAAACTTGTGCAATATAATCTTGTATACCCACGATATTGTCTTCAACATATTTGCTGCTTGAAATTATTTATCAAGATAAAATTATTTGAATAAAAATGCCATTAGTTTAAAATTCGCGCTCAACCAAAAATGACTGATGACATAACGAGTACGTTCATAATATATCGAAAACTGACAGTGTACTTGTCAGTCAGACGACGGAGTAAACGCTTCTCGTGGTGCGTTTGTGAATTATTTTTAATTGTCTTAAATTTGGCTAGTAGTGGATAAAACTGTATATACACCATGGTGTTGAACACATTTATGAACCGCGCACCTTATTCCGCTCGGGGCAAAGACACTAGCGAAATAATCTTTGTTTTCGGTCAATAATAATAGTCTTCACCACATTGGAGTATAATATAATATTATCTGTCTTATTTGTAACTATTGTTTTTTCTGTTATGGTGTATCCAAGTAAAGGAAAACGTATCGAAATTTCAATTATGTGAGAATAAGGAGACGATAAATTATTGATTGAAGCCTCAATTATTCAATAAAAATATGAATGGAAAGTTTCACTATATGCAGAATTTTACAGGAAATCCAAAAATGTTGTTACATATGAAATAACAAAGTTGATATGCATTTCCGGTTTAACTGGAAATGGTACATTGAGTTTGATAGCATTTCTGGATTTCTTGGATCTTCTTAAAAGGATATGAGCAATTTCATTCAAAAATATTGAACTGTTGAGGAGATACTTAGGGGGTTCCATACTTTATACTAGCCCTGTATAACGTTCACTATTCTCGATGTTACGTTTTCATTATACAAGGTGGCCATTATAAGGAACTGCCTTAAAGTTAAAAAAAAGAAACCCGCCGATTTTTGATTAAAGGGGGACACATTTTCCGGTATTTTTGACTTCTCTTTTTTCACCTAGCAGGGGAAGCATCACATCAAAGTCGAATAGAATATCACCGTAATGCCCTTTCAATTATGCTTAGGACAGTATTTGAACTTTAAAATTCGGCCATGTACTTTTTAATAAATTAAATTTGAATGTTTAAATTATGTTTATATTTAAATGTTTAAATTGAAAACCATCCGTGTCTATAGGTACAATAATAAAGATTTCGTTGGAAACGTTCTGGCACATTCCGAAGAATTTCCATAGTGATTCGATGTCACTTCTTAACGATTCTTTCACTCAAATCTTCTGAAGTATCTGGTTATGTTTTGTAGATTCCACTTCTGAGGTAACCCCCTAAAAAAGGGGGCGACAAATTTGGTTACCATGGAGGCCATTCAATGGCATTCCTTGGTTTGAATCAGACCAGTAGCGTCAATTTATGACGATTTACAGTAAAGAGAATTCAAATGGCTTTAAAACAAAGCATAAAACGTATCTTAGATTAATTTGCAATTATAGGGAATATTCAAATAAAAAAAAATTGGGTCACACTTAAATCTTCGCTCAGGTCTAAAGTTGAACATCAAATTCGTGAAAAAAAGGTTGCCTATTTCGATAACGACATTAATCAATTAATTTTTTAATGTCTAATTTGATAAATAACTAATAATCTAGCTCAACAAATTAGTAGAGAATCGTTATTAAAGTAACCCGAAGATATTCGATGGTAATATGGTACCCAATTAGATTCTTAACGTGATAATTATACGGTTTCGATGTAGATGGTTATATTAGAAGAGGAGAAAAATATTTTTTTCGGTGATGTAGGTAGTACCGTTCGACGAATCGATTGGTAGACTGATCTCGGTTGGAGAATAATACAGTGCGTCCATAAAGTAACGCATAAATTCATTATTAGCTAAATAAACAATAATATTAAAAATTCCCGAAACAGGTCAATTTTTGATTTCAATTTACTGTTTTTTCAAATTATGTTATTTACAGGGTGAACCATCTTCGTGTGATGACGTCATCGCCATTTTTTTAAGTGGAACACCCCATTTTTTTTTCGATTTCCGGATTTCCCTTGATGAGTTTATTCCAAAAATGTATAACACTTTCTTTCAAATTGGTACAGGGTGGAGGAAAATAAAAAAAATTAAATTACCTACAAAATAAGAAATAAAAGAATAAACGTAATAAACACATTAAATGAAATTACGTATTTACTTACTACTACTTTAAACACCCCGTATAATTTTTAACATTGTATTTAACAGCTTAGTGATCCAAGCCCCTCGACTAAAATTTTTATTGTTTGAAATTTTTTTCTGTCATTTTTTATCATTTGCCGGTAAAAACTGTCAACAACGTTAAAGTACATTTCTGTTATTGTTAACTCTGTAAACAAGGTACGTTTATGTGAAAACTATCTACAAAGAAATTTATCATATCATAATTTTGCAACTTCTTTAACAAAATGCGGTTAACCGAAAGTGAGAGGATTGAAATATTAATGATGATTTGGTATTGGCGACAGGATGCGGAGTCAACAAGAGGTATGCAGATTATTTCATGAGATGCACCCAGATCGTGAACCCATCCCACAATCTACTGTAAGCAGAATAGAGCAAAAATACAGAGCATTAGGACATGTGAGGGATGCACCAAAGCCCGGTAGAACAAAAATTAATGAAAATATTCAAGAAGACATAATTTTGTCGGCAATAGAAAATCCACACTGCACAGTGCGAGGATTATCTAGGGATTTAGGTATTGGAAAGTCTTCAGTAGCAAACATTTTTAAGAAGGTAAAATACCATCCTTGTAAAGTACGACTTATCCATGAATTGTCTGAAGACGATATTGACCGAAGAACTGAATTCTGCGAGTATATGATGAATCAAAATAATTTCACTGACAACGTTTTATTTTCGGACGAGGCAACGTTAATAGGCAAAACACCCGTTATTGGTCTGATGGAAATCCACACTGGATACAAGAATGCCATACGCAAAGACCACAAAAAATCAACGTATGGGCTGGTATTGTGAGAAATACAATTATTGGTCCATATTTTTTTGACGAAAATTTAACAGGAGCATTGTATCTGGATTTCCTACAAAATACAATGATTCCTGATCTGATCCAGCTTTTTCCTGATATTCAAATACCCAACAATCTAGACCGTGGAATCTGGTTTCAACAGGATGGTGCACCGCCACATTTCGCTGTAACTGTGCGCGAGTTTTTAAACAGGACCTTTCGACAACGGTGGATAGGAAGAATGGGAACAGTGGAATGGCCCGCTAGATCCCCTGATCTTACCCCATTAGACTTCTTTTTATGGGGTTATTTAAAATCTAAAGTTTATACTAACAGACCTGACAATATCCGTGATCTAAAAGACCGATTCAGGCAAGAAATGCAGAACATAACACCCGCTACAAAATGTTAAAGAAGAATGTAATGTCCGTTTCTGTCATTGTCTAGCAGTCAATGGAGAACAATTTGAACATTTATTGTAAATTTTCTTTTGTTTCTTTTTGGTAGTAAATCACAGTAATTTCATAATTATGTAATTACAATTTTAGTATTTTTTTCCACTCTGTACCAATTTGAAACAAAGTGTTATACATTTTTGGAATCAGCTCATCAAGGGAAATCCGGAAATCGAAAAAAAATTGGGGTGTTCCACTTAAAAAAAATGGCGATGACGTCATCACACGAAGATGGTTTACCCTGTAAATAACATTATAATTTGAAAAAACAGTAAATTAATATCAAAAATTGACCTGTTTCGGGAATTTTTAATATTATTGTTTATTTAGCTAATAATGAATTTATGCGTTACTTTATGGACGCACTGTATAATACGTCATACTTCGCGCATGAAGCACAGTATGGCTGATTTTCTTTAATCATTGTTAGACAGTGGCAAAGTATAAAATAACTGAAAACTGGGTTTTGTAAATAATTGATCTTCTTTATTTCCAATTAAAACAATTGCAAAATCACCGAATAATTTATGAAGCTGCTAAATGAACAATTGGAAATACAATTCCAACATATGATGACAAGTCGTATATTTACATTTACAAGACAACGTATCAACCAAACAACTCATCTTTGATTGAACATAAAAACTCCTAATCACCACCATACCAATTGAAAATTGATTACTTCATGGCTGCTTGACTATCCGACATGATGATAATATTTTGTCTTCTATATCTTCTGTATCGGTAGGTATAGTAGGAGGATTGAACGTCCTCCTGAGGAGTTGTCCTCTTAGGTTAATCCTGTCCTTTGCAGGACGGTGCATTGACAATTCCTGGCAAAATGATTGAAAAAGTAAAGAAAGCAACTGAAAATATGTTGCCAAAAAAGTCTAAAGAAGCTTACGACATGGTTATTAAATAAGTTGAGCAAAAAATTATTTCTCTTTATGCCCGCGCGGGCCATTAGGCCATTAAGTGAACTTTATGCCTGCACGGGCATAAGATAGTAGTAGTATGACATAAAAAGTAATAAATGTCTATTGTCTAAAAAATGGAAATAATTCAGTTCCAATCATTAGTTTAGATCCTTCTCAGAATTATAATAATAATACTAATCGCCTTTATGGGGAAACACTGTTGGTTCAAGCGTCTTGTAATGGATAATAACAAAAACGCTTCACACCGTTTTAAAGAAAATCTATCCAAGCTTAAATCGATAATTGTAGTTGGAAAGATCGAATATTATGGGATAATATTGGCGATGGGAAAAAACAACGTGAAATACGTCAGTTTGAACGATGTTAAAGATGAATGAAAAACCTCAAGTTTTTGTCTCGATTCTTTCCAGTCGAAACTCATGAATGTTCAGAACAAAGGTTCAGAACAAAGGTATCGAGACTTCTCATTCACTACATATTAATTTTTTTGTGACGACAAAGAATTTACTAAATAAATTTCACGCATCATTCTATCCATATAAATTTTAATAGATCTTTTTGTATCGGTATTGACAGTCCGTTCGGTATATCTACAAATTATTCCGTAGACCGTATCTAAATATCCACATCCTGAATTTCGTTTTTATTTGACTCCACCTCACTGGTTTATTAAAATATAACACCTTGTGTTTTCTTCGATTCAATTTCATGTCATTTTAAAATTCTCATCATATTTGATCTCTCGGATGGGAACAGATACACGGTGATGATGCATTTTATTTTTTCCTCAGACGACATTATATTCTGTATTTCAGTGAAATTTCAATATCTTCCATAGTCAACAAGCATATTTTGTACCTATCAAATATATTACAGGTGTTTATCACCAAAAATGGATCTAGTCAAGTAAAAGGCAATCGCAAAATTTGAGGCAGTTATTCCGAAGACCGTAAAGTGAAGCTGTGTGAGATGTCAGAAGTTCTTTTACTACTATGAATGAACAAGAAAAAGCTTTATACCGAGTGTCCCAAGGTATCGTATACAGGCAATATCTCGCTTATTTGACAAGATAATTGATAATTAAAAAAATGTAGAATGTGTCGCTGGACACACGGTAGGAACTTTAGTTCCTTTTAAGCAAAAATTTTTTGAATCAATAAATAAATACACATATTAATATAAGAATTTATTTTACTCTGGATGAAACTTCATTTAACAAAAATATAGAGTAGTATTAATTATAAATAAAAATAAAAATCTTATCATCAAGTTGATTGGCACAATAGTTATTTATGATACAAGTGCGTGAAGATATACTTTTGCACACGAGTTGCGAAAATGCCAAAATATTATATGAAATAATCCGTACAAATTAACAACAAATACTTAAAACAGAATAAAATGGGTATTTAAGGGAACCTCAGGTTTTATATAATTATGTAATACATCTGACATTATAGATAAACAATTTGCATATTCCTCGATGGTCGAGTAGTAAGCAAACCAGACTCTCACGCGGTAGACCCGGGTTCGATTCGCCGTGAAGAAGTTTTTTATTAATTGTTAATTTTATTTTTAAATAATTATTCTGCTTGATATTAATAACGACAACAGGTAGACGTTTGAAATATTTAGCAGAATATTCATTATTATAGATAATGGTACGGTACCCTTCATGAGGGAGTTCGACTGGCAACATCTACTTATAACAGCATCGTATATTTAATAAGGGAAACCGTAGCATTATACAAATTGTACATTCAAGAACTGTACGTTTAACACAAAAAAATTAGTGGAAACATAAAATTGAATTGTTAAATTTTCAATTTGAAGTTATATTACAGTTTATAGAAATTTTAATTTTCTTGATTTTTTAAGTGGGTCGTAGAAAAAAAATGGTGTTTGACTCGTGTCTACGGCGTCGTGCTCAAACTTCGTCCTCGTGCGATATTGCGATCATATCCACACTAGTTGCACAAAGTACTATTTCTATCAAAATATGCCCTTTTACATTTAAAAACAACCTGCCAAATGTCAAATCAATTTATCCATCCATTTTAAAGTTATCGAATTAAAACATTCAAGTTTTCAAAATTTCAACACCCTGTATTTCGAAAAGTAAATGTGCTAGACCCCTTAATCCTCATATCATTTTGTCCAATTTTACGAGAGGAATCTACATGTGAACTTTGTAATTACCCTTAACGTTCGAGGTGCTTATACCATTTTTTGCGCGATCGTATTGAAATAAATTCCGAATAAAATAATTTAAATTTCTTCGATATGAACGAAATATCAAAAGTGACATTTATACTTCTCGATCAGTTTAAAATATATTTTGCATTTTAGTGGAATTGTTTATTACTATTTATTACTTTTCGACGTCCGAACGGTAAGTTCAAAATTATTTCCTGCAGAATCCATGCAAGCTGAAAAACGTGTGAAAAGCTTTCTTGTGCCGGCCGTCTGGATCATAGCTGGTGTGACGCTACGACATGCTTCACGAATGCGTTCTTCAA
>CAJUYI010003568.1:0-22593 GCA_910591695.1 Galerucella pusilla | reverse complement strand
GGAGGGCCTTATAGACCCACTCACCACAAACCTAACCTAACCCAACCTAGGTGTATAACTGACCATATGATGTAGTTTGAGCTTGAAAAAGTTCACTTAGTTTTCAGTTGCTCCGTTCTATGGATTTGGTGAATGAACAAAATTTTTTTCTATGCGGTTATTTAACGTCGTCTATTTCTGCGACTGAGGCTAATCACCGACGCCGGGAGCACTCTACCCCTAACCAGAAGGCGAAGGCACTAGTGCTCCAGCTAGTGGTAGCGTTCTTTAACAAGCCCAACATCCATGGAATAGAAACCTCGGTTCCACGTCTTCTCTTATAGACAGCATATCCACATTATACCTCGTGCTCATTGGTATAATGCATCTGAGCTGTGATATGCTACTACGCTCTCGGCTGGGCCCTATACGACGGTTTTCCCTGGTATGGTCACAAATCCAAGTACTAACCACGCTCGACACTTCTTGGCTGTTATTATCGCATCAAAGGCATTCCATTACAGTGCTGATCAATTCTGAAAATCAGCTAGCTCTTAATTATCAATTGCTATCTGCAGAGAAAAAATACTTACAAAGGTACACTTTAGTTGAGATAAGTATATTTTTTGATAAAAAGCGAAGCCCCACGCTCAAATTTACTTTCCTGTTTGTTACAAATCACCACCAATTTCCACATCAAAAATGAATACGGGGAGGTGCATTTCCGGTAGGTGGTCCTCCAAGAACCCACTCCAGGAAAGTTTCTGGTTACCGATGATGGTTTATTCAAACGTTAGTCTTGCCTGTAACTGTGAGTCCCACAGGAACGGTATAATGTTCCAGCTCAGGGACTGTATATAGAGAAGTTATCATCAGTTCGGGAATATCAATGACCCAGGAACTTGATTTTCCCGAGTATATTTCCAAGAATACAAACCACATATTTATGAAAAAATACAATGAACGAGATTAGAAACGCTGCACAAGTTCCTAGAGCCTCATTGCTCCAAAATAATTGTCGAAAAACACCTGTCGTTCGTATTTATACGACTTTAAATATGTTTAACCATGATTATTGATTTTTGGTCCAAATGGACCACCCATCCTACCCCTCCGAGAAACAAACTTTATAATCGGACTAAGTTTCAAGATGTTCATTGCAAAGTTAACGTTTCAGTGACCATTCGTCTCTTCCATCATTTTTTCATAAAAACATAACAATACTCTGTGTGTACAAGGCGATAAATAGTTACTGGCAAGTAATTTAATGAGAATGATGTGAAGGCTGATTGGATTTTGATCCATATAAAGTGTTGAGTGAAAGCATGTGACATTTTTTGTCGTTCTCATTGGTATGACGCCCGCTACTCAGCGGTCTAACATGTTCCCATACAGGCTGCACACGGACTTTACGAAGGTGTTTCCCAAGCCAAGTCCACACCGAAAGCAACACAAAGGAGCATTATGTTCATGCTTTTTGTTCCTGGAACTTGTTCCTGAATGTTGCCAAAAGTTCATTGAAGTTCCTTATTGTTTACTGTTACAGCAATAAAACATCCTGTTAGTTGCTTGTTTCCATATTTAGCGGCAAAGATCAAAGGAGATATAGGAACATTGGTGAACATTTTTTGTTTCTTAACGGAATTTTTTTAAGTGTGGACATGTTGTTGCTTGCTCCTCACTCAAAACATGTATGTGTCATGTAGCCGAAAATATCGCTCAACTTGCTTTAGCTTATCAAAACATATCCATTTCCAATAGATTCCGATATTATATCATCTTTCTTCAATGAACTTAAAAGTATGACACCATGTGAATTTCTGTTTGAAGGATAGTCCAACATTACGGACTTGTTTATCCTGTTTTTGTGAAATAATCACAGTTGCTGCTGCTGCCTGTGAATCTTCGTCGCACCACATTGTTTAAAAACTAGGATTACACACTGTACTGCTGTAGACACAACGCTTCCTGTTGCAGCAATACATTCTCAAAAATGTGTTACTTTGATGTAGACAGAATGTTAACGGAACTTTTGCTGTTGTTTCGGTTTCCATAAACAGGTTGCGGCAACCAGTAATAAAATGTTCCTCTGTATTTCTTTGGTGTAGTCATGGCTTTAGCGGTACTAACCGCGTCGACACTGCTTCACCGTAATTATCGCATCAAAGGCAATCCACTACTGTGTTGGGTGGACGCCCATATATGGATTGTAAAAAAGCTTAGTTGAGCAGACGATTCACACAAGTACAACAAGGATAATAATGTATATGAGCAGCATTCTTGAGGGGTTATAAGCAGTTAGAATTTTCGAAAAATCGATTTTTCCGCATTTCTTATTTTCGGAATGTACATGCTGTATATGCTCTTGAAACTTGAATTCAATTTGTTCAATATCTCCAGAGATATATCAGGCACCCCAACTTATGCTTATGCCGAGAGATAGGACGCAGAGCGCATGGGAGCATGCGAGAATGGAGAATTGTTCGACGACACCATCAGCTGGACTTATTAGGAGCTAGTGATACAGCAGAAGGTCCCACCCATGGCCCTGGAATAGATAATACCATGTGAATTGAACAACAGAAAATTCACTAGGTATACATCACTCCTGAAACTTCAACGCAATTTTCCCAAAACAGTATTTCCACAGTCGGAGATCTCAATTATTCAGAAATAGCTGATCAAATAGATCTTAAATTTCCAGACAATTATTTCACATTCAATTTTTAGGTGTTCAGCGGAGTGATGAGAATTGAAAAAAGTATTGTTTTTTGAAAATTTGGAGCGGAAATTCCAGTCAACAAAGAAAAATGTTTTTCAAATGAACGCCCTTTTGTCAAAAATGGGAATCTCAATTATTTTTCTGTCCAATACCCTGCCATAATCTATCTTTTAAAAGAAACCACCATATTTTTTAATTCCAGAAAATCCAAACCGTCTTTTTTTGGATGTCGTTGGCGACATTATCTACAGGAACGGTGTACATCGATATTTTTACATTAAGCTTCATTTTAATCACCTTCACTTGATACGTGAATACTGTTTCTAATAGTCCAAGATCCCGATAAAAAACGACCTTCACCGAGATGCTTATTCAATTAAACGTATTTTATATTAAATTGATTATGTCTATAAACATGCTGCATATGGGTTGCCTAACATATTTCATTCCAGGATATGATGAATTGATTATTATGAAAAAAATTTTCTCCAAATTTCTCACCGGTTTGATTGCTAAACAAATTCCATACCAATCGAAAGTATGAAACCCTTAAAATATGCAAACGTTAGGTTGCCTATTTTTTTCCGGTCACAACCCTCAGGTTGCCCGGTATGAGCAGGTTAATCGATACTAGCATTTTGCACCGACCTGATTATTGAATGAAATTTATATGATAATAAAGATTATTCAATTCTAAGCTCGGTGGTATAGGGTTGCCTGCGAAAAATCAGTCCCGAATTCCGGTTGTCGAATTTTAAAAAGTGGAATATTGCTGCGAGGGAATGTGTGCGACTGAGAGGTCCCAACCAACTATCCCATGCGTTAGAAGAGGATAGCGATAGACTCGTATATGCTGTGCATCATTTTGGAGTAGATTCTCGTTTGTTACAATTGAAAAAACGTGCTACTATTTATTGTTGGGAAAAATGGCAAAAAAGTCTTGATTGTATCAATTGCACTAATTCAGCGTTAAAGTAAGGTATCGAATTTTGCCGAAGTTTTCCCGCCCTCCATGAGTTTACAGGTTGCGACTATACGGCAGTATTTTATAATAAAGGAAAGGTAAAACCTCTCAGCTATTTTCGAAAAATAGAAAATATCAAACAGTTCTTGCATCATTAACAAATGCTGCTGATATTTTCATTGATGAAGAAATTGAAACCGTTCAAGAATTTACGGCTAGTATGTATGGTATCAAGAACTGCACCAACGTGAATGAGGCGTGATATTGCATTTTCATGGAAAATTACCCTGCTTAAGGAGACATCGAGCATTCTTAAGAAAAAATAAAATGCTACGACTCCAACACCATACCACCATGCTGGATATCATTAATTCAAAAAATTTCACGAACTATTTTCGTAAATTCCATGTGGCTTAACAGGTTGACTGCCATATATAAACGATAAAAAATGACCCATACGCCAAGGGAAGAATAGTTATAAAAATGACCTTTTAAAAGATATGTTCTATATGTTTGTACAAAATTCATCAAAATAATAGCAGTTTTCCAAAAAAAACTGTCAGCGGTCGTATACGTATAGTAAAAAATAAAATATGCCGTTTTTTTTCAATAATTTTTCGACAATTCCAAAACTCGCAGTGATATGCGAGCCTCGTTGGCCAGAGCGGTCGTATACCGTACCTTAAAACGTTATAGATAGGACCGCTGGCAAATGAGGATCGATAGTTTTATATGGTGCATAGCGGTCGTATACGACCGCCATGGCATATTGGCATGTTTACATGTCGGTCGTATACGACCGCCGTGGCAGTCAACCTGTTAATGCAACGGATCCATTATGCGTGAAACTTCAGCCTGAGAACTACGGTTGGTTTTTAGATGAATATTTGAAACCAGTAGGATTCATTGGGGATCATACACCTTCAAAGGTCGAAGACATTGTCGAAAGAACTGAAACGGAGAGTGATGACGAAGAAGGTTCAGAAGTTGGAGATCAAAGTTTTACTTTTCCTTTATTATAAAATGCTGCCGTATAGTCGCAGCCTGTAAACGCATGGGAGGCGGGAAGACTTTGGCATTATTCGATACCTCACATTAACGCTAAATTAGTGCAATTAATACAATCAACACTTTTTGCCATTTTTCTCAACAATAAATAGTAGCACGTTTTTTGTAACTATAACGAGAATCTACTCCAAAATGATGCTTAGCATATACGAGTCTATCGCTATTCTCTTCTAACGCATGGGATGGTTGGTTGGTACCTCTCAGTAGCACACATTCACTCGCAGCAATATTACACTTATTAAAATTCGACAACCGAAGTTCGGGACTGATTTTTCGCAGGCTTCAGAATTAAAAAATCTTTTTTCTACTAACGTGCGGAAAGTGAATCTTTTCCGCACTAAAAAGCGTGCGGAAAAAGTCACTTTTCCGCACTAGTGCGGAAAAGTAAATTTGTCAAGTTTTTGGGGAGTATACTGACATTTGAATATTTAAAATACATATTTGTATGATTGTAGTTTACCAAATGACTGAAAAATTGAGAAATTTATTATAATTCTGCTATAATTTTCAATAAAAAAAAAACTTATTTTTTAATCATTTTTAAATGGCCTTGGTATAAGCCTCATTGAATGAATGTCAAATAATAATAATTAGTTTGTTGATATGTATTTAATAGGAAATGTTTCTTTATGTTAACTTTTGAGCTTATTTCCGCATGCTAGTAGAAAGAATAGTGTACCTAACACGTGCGTAAAGTGACTTTTCCGCACGCGATTGCTGGCCGAACTCCGCTAAAGCGTCGTTCGGCCATCTGCAATAGCGTGCGGAAAAGTATCACTTTCCGCACTAGTTAGGTAAACTACTATATTATCATATGGATTTCATTCAATAATCAGACCGGTGCAAAATGCTAGTATCGATTAACCTGTTTATACCTGGCAACCTGAGGGTTGTGACCGGAAAAAATAGGCAACCTAACGTTTGCATATTCTAAGGACCTCATACGCACGATTAGTATAAAATTTGTTTAATAATTAAACCGGTGAGAAATTTGCGAAAATTTTTTTTTTATAATTGAATAATTATATCCTGGACTTTAATTTGTTACGCAACCCATATGCAACATGTCTATTGACATATTGAATTCAATATAAAATACGTTTAATCAAATAAGCATATCGGTGAAGGTCGATTTATATCGGGATATCATACCATAAGGCGAATTCATGGAAAAGCTTTTTTTGGAGCTAAGTAACTCCGTATAACCACCTGAAAGAGAGAAAATAATTGTTCGCTCTGACCCCCTATCAAAACAGCTTGAAAAAAAATTTATTTCTGAAACCGCTTCTTGATGTTATGACTAGTTTGAAAGTTATACATTGACAAAAACGTCACTGTATTCAACGAATTGCAGTATATATTTTAAAGATAATCTGCTTTTTGAGAACATCTCAAACTGCTATAAAACCATATATTCTTGTGAAGTAAAAGCTACCGCCCATCCGACGGTAGAGAAAACATACAGGGTGATCCGCTTTAAGTGTCTAATTTCTGAAGCTTTTCAGACAAATCCTCTTCTCGATATCTTAATCGGTTTCCAAGTTATGGGCTCATCAAATGAGCCGAAATTCAAATGATCACCTTGTAGAGAAATTCAGCTTCTCAGTTGGCTAGGAGATGCAATAATTGTCAACTTGACAGCTAGTAGTGGAAAAATTATATTTATGTCTCGTTATCGTTAACTGTGCAATAGTTATTTTGTTTATTGTTACATTTGACAATCGCTCAATACCATCACGATTTTAACATATTAAGATCGAGAGATATGGATCTGCTTCAAATTGTCGAGAATGCCAATCATCTCATGATCCAATTGAACGTCCAATCAACGATGGACAACAATATAAAGAACTGAATGTTTGTTTAGCGGTTAGAACTGAACGACCATAGTCTTCAAAAGAAATTTATGAAGAGATCAACATGGATTCAAAAACTGTACAGAATATTCCAAAACGGAACGGGTACCGGTGTATGTTATAAGGTCCAGAAGGCAAAATAGATCTTATTCAAGGAAAATCTATGTAAACTAGACTCCGAGATCGAGAACACATCTAAGAAGATGGCAGTGGAATAGGTCAGTGAAGTGAAATTGAATATTTTGCTTTATTTAAAATGAACGATATTCTTGCCCTGTAGTCATTTCTCTTCCAAGTGAAAATTAAATTGCTGCAAATAAAAAAAAATAGAATAGTTTGAGCACACAACGCATTCGCATAGAATCCTAGGTTTCCATATTCACTTATGTACTCTTCTATCAAAACTATCCACTCTACCTTCGTTTTCATTAGAGTGAATTATAATTACGTCATGTTCTCCATATGAAATCTCTTTTCTTTTTTTGAAGAATTAAACCAGCGTAGCTTCATCCGTGAAACCAAAAACCGACGCCTTTCCAATTCTGCCTACATTAGGATGTGAAATATTTTTCTTTTTCTCGCCAATCCTGTGCCAATTCACGTGGGCCCATTTATCAAAGCATCACAAAATTTCACTTCAACTTTAAAGTATCAAATTTGTATTATTTAGATGAAAAAAAATATATGGCACGAAAAAGGCTTTTGTATCCATATCCGTTTCAACGATATTTTTCAGAATATCTGATTTTAATTTTCATTTTAAGATAGAACCACACACATGAATATGTTTTTCATTTTAATTGTCTGACTATTAGAACAGCTCACAAGAAAATTGAACAAATACAGAAGTGTACGGTTTTACTTTTTCTTTGATGTTTAAAAATACTATCCAAGCCTCAAATACAGTCTCCCATAATACCTACTTTCACTGTATTGGCTATGATAACGTTGTTCGAAGTACATGGAATTCCGATAAAAACGTTCTCCCTACTCTTTTCATAGCCAAATGCCTCGTCATATAATTAGTGACGCGCATGAATGGATTAACGAGATTGCCACTGTCCCTACCCACGGTTCTCCTTCTGTGTCTCCTTCTCGTACTGCATTCTCCGGGAGATGGGCTACCACACTGTTTTTCAATAAATCTAAATGAGAAGCACATATATTTTTAATGACATCAACCCATGATTTGGAAGTTTATCATTATATTATATTCAACTAACTATATTATATTTCAGAAACTACAGCTTTTAAACTGTTTCAACATCCTTTAAGTACGATTCAGCACCTCTAGAAATATAAAGTATAGTTAAAAAAATAACACGCTCCACGCCGGGTGAACGGACTAAAAAGTGAAAAACAATTTTTAATTGAAAAATAATATTATTAACGAGAAAATTAATCTCATTATGGTAATAGCGTCGGGTCCTTTGCGTAACTCCTGAGCCTACAGTGCCCTGTTAACATACCTACTATGGATTTGACAGTTTTCTTGTCTTGCTCATCAGGTTTGCCGTGAAAGTAGGTGAATATCTTCTAATGCACTGTTTCGCCTGTCTCTGTCCTGGTAATATTACCCACCATTCTAGAGATTTCTGCTAAAGTTATAAAAGAATTGACTGTTGCTTTAGGCAACACAACCGTTAAAAGGGAGAATGGCACTGAACACACTAATCTGATTGTGAGTCTCACGCAGAGAACAACTAGTCTTATCTCCCTCTTTTTAGTAGTGTTGCTCATATGATCCTTGTCATACTTGTGTAAATCGTATGTCCTACTGAACCTTTTTGCTATTTGTTTGAGTGAAAATTATGAACAGAAGGAAGTCTGAACCTCGGAAGGATGCACAATGGGCCAATTGTGGCCTAAGTGCCGTGGGGGTCACCCACCCTTCAAATTCTTACAGATACAGATGAACAGAATCAGCAACTGCATAAGCCGTACCCAAAGTTTGTTTCCTGATTCGGTGATTTTTCTGGTCCTATAGTGTTTGGAGCAAAATATTTTTCCATTGACAAACTGATGATTTCCAGCCTTGTGATAAAGATCAAAGATTCCAGTAGATGCTTTAGAAGATGACATGTTTATTGGTTTATCGTTATTCGCTGTTTCTATATCTAGCTTGACAGAAATATAATTCAAATTTACGGGCACCAGAAGAATATGTTCTTGTTTGAAATACAACTATATGGCTTGATGTGCATAAGCTTATGACATGCTGTGGTGAAATACAGCATTTTGATATCTTGACTCGTATCTAACTCACAATTAAGTCCAAAACCCTCGCGTTTTTATTCTGTTCGAGTTTGAACCAAAATCTGGAAAAATGCTTCCGAGATTTATCAAAACCAATCGAGGTACAATTGCTGTCTTCAAAGATGCTTTGAGAAAAACCTTTGTCGACTGAATTCACTTCTAATTCACTCGATTGCAATTACTTGATATTCTTTTCAAATAACTCGGGCAATTGAAAGTCTGAAGATTCCAGAACAAATTTCAATCGCTCTACAAAATAAAAATAAGTACACTGCGCAAAAAATGTGGAGTGAGTTGAATTTTAATTACTCCGTAATTTTATTTTTTGGCTTTCTTTGCATCATTACGCTTAGAGATCAATTTCAGGATTAAAAGACTAATTTACACTCAAATTCTCCTCTGGCAGTATCACGTAGTTTTTCAGACTCTTAGAGCAGACCTAAATTCAAACTTTTATAGCGAAGTAGATCTTTTCTATCATTATTTCACTTCTACAATCTTTGTTTCATTCGTTAAGTCGTAGGTATTGCTACTTAACGACATGTTTCGATAAAAAAACAATCATTTGATATTATTTCCCAATATTCTGGAATAACTTGCGACTTGACTGGTGGTATATTCTAACAATTATCATCATCGTACTGGGATGGAAAATTTCCTACTAAATTCTCTCATATAGTCCGGCCATCTGAAGGTCCTTCCTAACGTATTTTGCGTCGCTTATCACGTTTTTTTTTTCAGGTTATCGGCCCCAAAAACCGTTAGTTAGTTTATTATTAACAATTCCATTGCATAGTGATTGAATGGTTTTTCCGAGCAGGACCATATATTTGTATAGAATATGACTAATTTTTAGAATCAATGGTCTCTTGTAATTTTTCCGTGAAATGCATATTTAGAGAGTTATAAACATTTCAAAGTCGAAAATTAGACGTTTAGACATTAAATGAAACACACTGTATGTTTTTCTACCGTCGTTTAGGCTGAAGCTTCTACTATTTGAGAATTTATGGTTATAGCAATTTGAGGTGTTCCTAAGGAGCAGATTATCTTCAAAAGACTGCAATTCTTTGAGTATATAGTAATTCCGTACATTTTTGTCAACGCATAACTTCTGACCTAGTAACAACATCGAGAACCGGTTTCAATTTAACTGCTTCGGAATTTGAATCTTTTTCACACGGTGTTTACCAATTTCGTATTTTTTTGCTAGCCTCCTGTTTTTTTTGTTTGGATATTATTATATGGATTAAAATCTCTATTTTTCGCGTAGCAGATTTGCTTGGTGCAAAAACTGTGACTGAACGTAAACATTGTTATTGAGAATTTTCGACAAAAGTACACAATTGTATGAATGAAATGAGTCACATTGAACAGAATTACTTGTCAATGACTGACAGTAACAGTCACATCACCTCTGATTGTTATATGTATGTGTATAGAAATAGCATTTACAGAAAGTAGACACTTCAGCCAACAAATTGTGAGTATAAGAATTACAGGATGTCTAATTCAATCTTTGCAAGTTGAACACAGGAAATCCTAATTTTTTCCGTGAATTATAGGAAAAGAATACTAAATTGGTGCTAGTAAAACGTTTGGTTCTTCTGAGCCGTTCAATGGAAACCGCTTCTCGATGTCATGGCTAGTTCAGAAGTTATGCGCTGACAAAAATGTACGCTATTCAACGAACTGCAGTCTATCTTTTGAAAATAATCTGCCCCTCGAGAACACCTCGAATCGATATCAAACCATATGAAGAAGTAGCTTCATCCTGTTTTATTTGGAATTAATAATCTCCTTTTTCCTGAAGTCTAGGGAAAATTGGCAATATCGTTCAACTCCTGGAGCCGTTCAGTCAAAACCGCTTCTCGATATCTTTATCGGTTCACAAGATATGCGCTATTCAATGGGTCGGAATTCAAATGATCATCCAGTATATAATTGCATTAATTGGTAAATCTAGGATTGAAAGAGTATTATAAGTATCACGTTACCACATTAGCTTATTGAGTGCCGTGAGCTATCTCTGGTTCAATCCCATTGTGTAAAAAATCATCAAGTAGAAGATGCTAATACACGATCAAACTTTGAATTATATTTTGTAATTTTTTGGAATGTACAATAGGGTACAAGCATAAATTTTGCTATTGGTAGGAATTGATGTTTTATCAGGTCTCCTAGCACCTTGCATGCCTATTTTTCCAAAAAAAATATAAACTTCGATTTTAAAACGACTTTAAGAATCATAAAATTTGAAAGTCTGCCAAAACGCGCTTTACGTCATATAGATGGCTGCCCCATGGAGTGACGTCATTTGTTTACGTTCCTATTCGTGTATCACGCTCTGAGTTCTTGTGACCTAATTTGTTTCTGAAAGCTTCAAAAATGGATAGAGCCGAACAAAAAACTTTGTAAGTATTCCGAGTCATTGTTCCAGAGTGTGAATCAACGTCTATTAAAACTCCAGACCAAATATTTGTAACTTTACCTGGTGGCGCAAGCAAAATACACTTATTAGAAGGGCATTATGGTTGCAAGCTATGCGTCGAAACAAAGACGATATTTCGACAAATACTACTACTTTTGTTTGTGGAGACCATTTTAATGTAAGTAGCTACTTCTATGCTAGTAATTTTTATTCTTGAATAGTTTGGGGTTGTGTACCTATATGTCTAGGAATCAATTATAGAAACATCATTTCCTCACGATCACACAACGTGGTTGGTATATATTATATTATATAATACATAGTTTAAATCGTACTCACGATAATGCTTTAATTCCTCTTATTTCCTCTACATTAAAGCAGCTGTTCGATAAATTCAAGCAGCATAAATGTATCTACTTTGGGCAAGTTATCAGTTTGTGCTTTTACAAGACCTTCGCTAGCCACAAAATATGAAAGAATCGTCACTGAACACTGAACTAGTGAATGAAATATTTTCTTCTAAAAATTTTAAAATATCCTCGCAAATATCGAATATTTATGTTCACTTACCACTTCACGTTGACTTTTAGATATAAAAAAAAGCACGCACAAACACGTAATGGTCTCAAACAAACATATAAATGATATTTTTACGTCGATGAAGCAATTAATAGTTGATTAAAATACAATATAAACACACAACTACACAGAACCTGATGCAATACCGGCCATATTGACAAAAGTAAACAGATAAGAGATATGACATCACACGTATCATCGGTAGCGTTCGAAAATCCTCGGGTATTGGTCGGAAAGTGCATTGAAATTTGAATTTTATTTTGAAATTTGGAAGTAATTTCCAATGGAAACTGGTTTATTTCCTATTGTTAGTAATTTTTGATATCAACTTTACTATTATAAATTAATATCTAAGCAAAATATGAAATATGCGTGTACTCTATTCTATTCTATATCAAGTTCAGTGTCGCTATTACTCGCTATCGCTGTTCCTATCTCCGAGAGACAAAATCATCCTTTCACATTTATGAGGTGCATTCTCGGGTTCTACAACTTAAGGTTCTGATTGGTTTTATTATAATCGTTTAGCCAATACCATTTAGCATGAAACTCACTATACTTCCGAAACGGTACGTCGTTGATCAAAAGTTGTGCTAGTAGCTACTATTTTTTTTTCCAAACCTTAATAAAGTATTTTTCTGCATCCTCTAAGGAACTTTCCAAACCAACCTTTCCACTACCTACAATAAAATACTTGGGAAGAAATCTGTGTTTACTGAATTCACCTCTCACTCACTCCATTCCTATTACTTATCAATAATTTCAAATTCTTAACCCAATTGAAAGACTAAACACTCCAGCACAAATTATAATTGCTTCACAAAATAAGAATAAGTGAGCGGCGTTGAAAGAGTGGAGTGAGTTGAATCCAAATTACTGCGTAATTAAAATTTTTGTCTTGTTGGCTGCATCATTCCGCTTAGAAATTACTTCCAGGACAGGAAGACCGGTTTACGTTCAATATCCTCAAAAAGTCTAGAATAGTTTTCAAATTGAAAATTCCCAGAGGCGGGTCTAGCCAGTACAAAACGTTAATAAAATCTTTAATCCACTCTCCAGACAACTTAGTAATTTATAACCGTAATAGGATATTTCTTATTTGGAATGTTCACTTGAAAGTATCTCAAGGGTGCTATAAAAGATATTGTACTATTGTGCCTGGATGATTTAAATTCCTTTCATTTCAGGATTAAATCAGAAAATCCTTCTCACATATTATATTGGATCCGCTATGAATGGATTAGTGCTGGTTTTCCGCTCCGTTAAACTTCGAAAAACCAACAAATGGGTATTAAGTATAAAAACCGCTAGAATAACTTATTATGATTATCGTGGGAATCTTTTTGTTATTCTAGATAGAACAATTCAGGTCGGTTTTCTTATTTTTTTTCTAGCAGGTTGGGTTTTATGTTATAATATCAAAATAAGCGCTTTAAAGGCATAACTAAAAACTAAACATATTATAGGTAAGCTGGGTTTGATAAAGCATTAAATGATTCTTTTAATTAGACCAAGTTTTTCAGTTCTGTCCCTCGGGAGTTATAGCTGTTTATTCAAAAAAATCACCCTTTATCGCTTCATTCCAATAAATACGTCAAAAAGTGCCTAATAATAAATTTTCGAATTAAGTTCAATCCCAAAAAGCATATATTTTTCCACTGGTGAATTTACTAGATGTATTCCAGTGGAAAATAATTTCCAGGATCTTCTTTTGGCAACTTTGATTATAACATTTTCTACCGCAAGTCTTTACGACGAATGGTTTCCGAAATACAGAACTTTGCAATCTTATCGGACCACCCGGTACTAGACCTTGTCTAGAGCTAGTGCTAGTGAATAGTATTTTCCGTACCAACACTCTGAAAAAGGATTGTTTGGTTGAAGTAAACGTATTTGTTTGAAAGTGATTTGTTTAGAATTAACAATTTTCAATAAATGCAAAAGAATTGAGTGTTCAATTAAAAAATTCAAATTGTTTGAATTGAAATTATAAATTGTTTGCAATTACTATTTGGATAACTTTCTTCCAAATATTGCAATTATTTAACTTAAAGAATATTAATTTACGCTGAAACCGGTTGGTTTGAATTGAACAATCACATTTATTTAATAAAAATTTTATAATAATAACAAATGTTGTTTAACTCAAAGCAATAGGTGTTGAATGAAGAAATTTGAACTGTTTAAATATAGATTATGAATTGTTTGAAATTAAAGTTCACATTTATTTGTTTCAAATATGGCAATTATTAAATATTAAGGAAATATTTGTTGGAAATATATAAATTTGTTTGAATCAAAATATAAAATTCTTATAGATAATGAATCATTGCTTTGAAAGTATAGATGCCATAATGTTATTCTACATTGTTGCATATAATTGGTTCAAAGAATATATTTCTTTGAAATTAAAAAACATTTCTAAATTCTTTGTTTTAAAGAAATTAAACACCCAATCACGAGCATTGAAACGTGAAAACCTCACCCCTCTCGTTTCGTCATAGTAGTAGTTGGACTGCAGATAATAAGTAAGTAGGTACTCAATCCTTGTCTCTGTACTCAGTGTTTTCATATCGTGGACCGTAGGTATTGTATGCTTACGATCAGAGACAAAACCCGTTAAAAGTTCAATTTATTTATATTATGATGTTTTGTATGGATTTGTATGCATACAACGGATATATTTTAAAATTGAACATTTACTGCCAAGTCACAGATTAAAAAAGATCTCATCATTAACCTGTGGCCAAGTTATGGATTTAGTGGATGTGTGTGAATTGTCCCACCTAAGGGAGTGCTTTGCTGCTATGTATATATTTGTGATTTGAGTGGCAATTATAGTATCCCAGTACAAAACTAACCGGGTTAGTTGTCTACATAGATTAATCCTTGAATTCGTCTATATGTATGTAGGTACTTTTTAAGTTTTGTATATTTCGACACGTGTTTACAAGTAGTAGTAGTACTCAAAATCAATGATTCTATGTTTGTGTTATATAATTCTTCAATAAATATGTTTGGACAGATAGCAAGACTTTTCACTTAAATTACCTTTTCAGTAATCTAGACTTTTCGAATTTGGTTGCTGCACAAACACTCTTTAATATGACTCATTATAAAAATACATAATAAAAGGATTATTTGATTTTCATCAATTTAACTAAACAACTCGAGTTTGCACAAAAAAAATTATTTTGAAGTTTTAAAAAATGTATTGTTCCATTTAAACTTGTAGTTGTTTAAAATAAACAACTCAAGTTTCAAAACAAGAGATGGTCATAGCGTTTTAAAGAAATCAATTGTTTATATTAAAATATTAATTGTTTGAAGTAAACAGCTTGGAGTTTGGATTGGAGATATAATTTCCTTAAATCTAATCACCTGAATGTTTATATAACACTACAATTAGTTTGAATGATACCAAACTCTTGTTTGAAATTTTAAACAAACCGAAATTTTAACTTAACACCTCTGTTTGGTTGACTCTATTCAAACTTCAGATTTGTTTATCCTAAAAAAATTTTCTTTTATTCAAGAAAATCTTTTTCAGAGTGAATGTATTGCTCGATTGTTTGGTATTGGATACTTGAGGGATAAATTAGGGAAGGCTATGTTAATTCTGTTAACTATGAGAATATAACAAATAACTGCAGTGTGTCACTAATTGACGTGAATGAAACCCGTCGAGACTGGTATTCGACCTCAAGAAGCCGTAGAGCTTGTTCCAAAAAGTACATAAAGGATTTGAATGCAATAATCCTTCAACAACCAGATGTTAATCGGATATTGAGTTGTACTCAAACTTGATAAAATATCTTACAGTTTAATAGTAACTGTTCAGTGGATAAGGAGATTATCTCATTCCATAGTACAATATTTTATAGCAATCAACCACCACAAGTTTTCTCTTAAAGTACTTGACAATTGTCCCATATGTCAATAGTAGGTACCTACCTAAAGTTAGTATGGAATTATTGTAAAACATTCCGTCAATTTTGAGTACCGCTATGTAATATCTGATAAATATCTTTTTGACGTTGTAAATGTTTGATTATTTCTATAATATATTATTCTTCAAAGTTGAATAGAGTATCCCTATGTGACCATTTCTGATATTTGACAGTTTTTGGCTTTGACACGAAATATTCTCGTTCTCCGTCTTTTTCCATTTATTGTTTTATAACACCTGGATATACCTACTGAGTCTTCGTGGCGGGCGATATGAAAAAATTTCCGATTATATTCAGTCGAACATCAGATATAGTACCAGTATTTCGGATCCAGTTAATTTTTTCTTATATCCTCCTCCTCCTCCAGTATTTGAATTGTATCAACTACAAACAGATTTGATATTGTTTACCAAACAATGAGGGATTTATGTATTTTTATTATTACATGTCATAGTCCAAATGAATATTTGATCTCTCGAGAATGAGATGGCCTTAGGCTGCTTCTTAATACCTAATACAATATTTTTATTTTGTATGCGATCTTGTCTACTATTGGAAATCTGTTGAGAAGAATCGAGTTATTATCATCTGTTGCTTCTTGTGCTATTCCTATACGTGAAGGAGCCCACAATAACAAATTTAAACAGTTATCTAACTCCCATAACCATTTTCCGATTATATTGGAAGTTTTATGATAATGGCATAGTTTAGATTTTGCGTTCTCAGCTTCCAACTTTATGCATTAAGAACCACGTAAATAACTCATGAACGCGAGCTTGGCCATTTTTTCTCTCATTTTCCATAGTTAAGATCAGCATTGCCTTGAAATTTTTCAGTTTTATAGTAATTTTTAAAATGAACCACGTTATGATTACGAAAAATTCAACTTTAAATACTTGGAACTAAATATGAATATCAGGTTTTATCTACTCAAGTTTGCCGTCAACACTTGATTGACAGTTTTTTATACATAAAAATGACGCATAGTTTAAACACCGTTTTTCTGTTATACATAAGGCATTATGAATCACGCATAACACACTATTCGATGGCTGAACCTGCCTATGAATAAAAACAAAACTGACAAATGTCGTTGTCAGCAGTATTACAAGAGCTGTGTGAAACTGGCGGAGCTTTGACCTGTCACCTTAAATTGTAATCGCTGCTCCCAGTTTAAATCAAGGTACATTGTATTCTGCATCCCTCTTAGGTAATACTTAGCACAGGTGAAACGTAAATTGCACATAGGAAATCCTAAATTTGATTCTGGTATTAGTTAATGTGTCACACAGATGGCAGTGGAAGAAGTTATAAAAATAAATCCCACTACAAACAGACGATAATAATTTAAAGCACATCAGAGTTGAATTCGTATGAACAAACCAAAATACTGTGCCAATTACATGTAGTGCATTCAGAAACAACAACAATTCAATTCAAATTTTCAATACATATGAACTTTGTGATTTATTCAAACCACTAGAGTTAATACATATCGAAATTTCGAATCACACCCACAGTAATATAAATGGTGAAAATTATGTTGTTTAGCAGAATATAAAAATTATATTATGGGAATATATACAGATGCTTCCAAACAACCCAGGCAGTGGGGTAAGGTGCGCGTCCTATATTAATTCAATCAATGCGCAAATTCCATGATCTTACTTTTATTGTATATTCTTCACTGAAGCAATAACAATTGTTAAAGCTTTCGAGTTGAATGACATTGTCATGAAAGTTCAGTAATAATATCAGGTTCCTCAACAGTACTCACGAGTATGAGTTATTCACGTAACAAGTCCTGAAAGTGATATTTTACGGGATAAGTAGGCAGTAGGCCTACGACTCGCCCTGGAAGCCTGCGAGTCCCGTGAAATCACTTTCGGGTAGCGTTACGTGCAATATTTTTTCTGCATTCGTTAGTAGATAAAAATAATTACAAAATAATAGGAATATATACGATAGATATTACTTATGTAGGTACATTAATTGTACAATTATAACCGTTAGCAGCTTCACTGATTTCATGTGGAATAATTATTTCCCCGTCACTTTCGTTGTCGATTTCCATTTTTGGATCGGAAAATGGAACTATCCACAAATTTATTCTGACAAGCGATGTCATAATAAAAATTCCGTGAATGTCATTGCTAAGGCCGCCTACATAGATATTGAGAACTATTCCGAAAGTAAAAAATCGTCCCGAAAGTAAAACAAAACATTCCGAAAATAGCTACTTTCGGTACGATTTGTGTGGAGTTTCATTTTCGATTTAATAAATTATACCGAATGTTCTATTTTCGGGACGGCTGCAGAAAAATATTTTTTATTATAGTTAACAGAAAATACTACATTTTCAACTGTTTATAAAATACAGTGAATATGACATTTACGGAACAGCGCACGGAAATTTTTTCCCGATCCCTATTTCCGTGCGCTTAATAATAAACATAGATATCCATAATACTAGATATCCTATGGCAACCCGAAGAAAAAAAAGAAACGAGTAATGTGTCTATAGCAACGATTTATTTATTAATGACAAATTTTATTTTCTGTCAGTGAAAATTAAGTATTACATTTTGCAAAAATGAATTCAGATTGTGAAGAAAATCGGGATATTCCCGAAAATATCTTACAACGAGCGGCAGAAGTGAGTGCAGATTTATTACCAGTGAAATCCAGGTTGAGATATGAACAAGAATATAACAGTTTTACCGAATGGCGGACTCAGAAACGAATCAAAATTGTGAGTGACGATATTCTTTTAGTATATTTTTCTGAAAAAGCCAACACTATGAAATCCTCTCCACTTTATGGAGTCGATTCTCTATGTTAAAGAGTTGTTTGGCAATAAAAGAAAATACTCACCATCAATATCCAAAAACGATTGCTTTTTTGAAACGACAAGCTGTAGGATATATACCAAAGAAATCCAAGATTCTTACAGCAGAACAAGTAACCAAATTTTTATGTGAAGCTTCAGATGGAGAATATCTACTAGCAAAAGTAATTTTAGTGTTTGGCATCTTCGGTGCATGCCGCAGAGATGATTTAATACGTTTGAGTTTAGATGATGTGGAAGATAATGGGCGTTTCCTTGTCGTGTTCTTACGAGATAGAAAAACTCACAGGTCAAGAAGTTTTACCATTACCAATGAAAATTGCAAATTCGATCTTTGTACAATTTACCGTAAATACGCAGATCTCCGCCCTAAACATATGGAGAGTAGAAGATTATTTGTTGCATACCGAAACCAAAGATGTTACGCTCAACATGTTGGGTGCCATACTATCAGTGGTATTTCAAAACTTGTTGCAAAATACCTAAAACTAAAAAATCCCGAAGAATATACCGGACATGGGCTAAGGCGCTCTTCGGCAACCATGTTGGTGGAAAGCGGCGGTGACTTGCTCACTTTGGAAAGACACGGAGGATGGCTTTCTTCCAATGTAGCAGAAGGATATATAGAAGAGTCCATACAAAGAAAAATTGAAGTATCACGGAAGTTGTTTAGCCCTTGTAACTTGGGAACTACAACATCTGTAACAGTCAATCAAGAGAACCAAAGCATACACGAACACTCCGCTTCAACATCTTTAGCAGAGTCTTAAGTTCAACAAAAAGAAATGCAAAAGGGATTGAGCTTCAACAATAATACGAATTGTACAATAAATATTACTATTAATAATAACGGTTCTGTCCAAAATTAATTTTCTTAGAATTACCTACTTGTATTTTTTTTGTTAATTTGAGTTGTATGTACTTACATTTTTACTGTTTTGAAAATAAAAATAAATATTCCCGATTTTATTAATAATTTTTTGCGATATTTTTTGTTTATGTTGATTTCAGGTACCTAAGTATAATAAAAAATATCGTTCATTACTCGTCCAGAAATGGATTTTCCGTTCTTGCATGAATTTGTCACGCGGGCACGGAAAAATCCTCATTTCTGTACTGGTAATGAAATATACTAATTCCAAAAATAAAACTTCGACATAATGAACATGTAGAGCGCTTAGCAAAAATAGAAGTTGAGGAGGAGCAGTATAGATGTGACTAACAAGATTACCATTGATCATTTATTGCGTAAATCAAAACAAAATTAGATTAAAATAAAGATGGAAGCATTCGGGGTACGAGTATTGCCTGAACAAGCCCACAAGATAAACACTTGTATTTCCAAAAATCCCAATCAAGATTGATAAACAACGCTTCACGCTTCGTTAACTCGGCCTCTGGCCTTGAGGATTTAGTGATAAAAGTTTATAAATCCCTTGTTGTACAGTAAACAGATCCGTAGTCGGTAAAATTTAGATACTGAGTTAACTGTATAAACCCTCACTTCGTGGAATCTACTCATCATATATTTTTAAATGAAACTAACTGTTTCTAAATGACTCCACAATATATTTGTAAAAATGTGTAAATTGCAAGTAAATTATTGACAATTGTTTCGATATAAATATCAGCAGATATAGTTTTCCTGGTCTCCTATATCATTGCACAGTTATACTGATCTTAAATGGGACAAAGATATCCAGAATATCCCCATAGGGCTAATAATATCAAAGCTACTATTTGTAAAATCTTCTTCTTTTTTCTATTCATATATATTAAGTCAATCACTAGATAGGGCACTATTTGGACTAGCCAAATATATATCAAGTATACATCATGTCAAAAGTAACTTCTGTCATTCTAACGATGATATTTATATCGAAACAATTGTCAATAATTTACTTGCAATTTACACATTTTTACAAATATATTGTGGAGTCATGTAGAGACAGTTGGTTTCATTTAAAACCATATTTAGATACTGAAATATGAATTGAATCTATTCAAGAAAAAAATCATGAATTTATCCCAAAACCAACTTAACTTTCATTTATTGATTTGAATTGAACAAATTGTACTATTGTATAATACAATAGGGCGCATTGTATACGCTTGCATTTATCACAACCAATTGGTGAATGTTATTAAAAAATATAGTTAAGTATTGGCCACATTTTAAGATGATTTTGTGCTATATACGAATAAATTCTATTTGATAACACGTGTCCAATATCCTCGACATCCGAAACTCAATTTATTTATTGAAATATATTATCAAGGCAATAGCTATGTTGATTTCTCAAGTACATCTCCTCGGCGCCACTGAAGTGTTGTTAGCAAACAAGAAGTAGTGAAACGATAAAAACAATAAAAACATAGCTTCTCAACTCCCTCTAGTTTCCTGTCTAGAATATCCAAGCAGCTTGAAAAAGGCAATAGATAACTGAAGAGACACTAATGTTTTTGGTATTTTGTTACAACACCACTTCCTAATTAGAAGTTTTTATGGAGTAGATTGAAAGCAGACGTTGATAAATAGGAGCCTCAATAACGTATGTGACCGACGCTAATTTGCATGCCATATACTCGAAGCACAAAAATAATGAGTTGCTTGACTTAGGTTAGTTTTTCTTGCAATACTAGAATCTTCCGTTTCGGGATTTTTTTATGATTGAACTTTTGGAGTAGTTGATATTTTACTTTTTCATTGAGAGTTTCGAGTGAATATATTAGTTTGTTGCATAATTCCTGGGGTCCGCTATGGCAAACCTGGTCAAGAATTTCTGCGTGCGTTTGTAAAGTCGTTGGTCGTGGCAGTGATTTAGAGGCAGGGATGTTCAGCAAAACCTTTTGAAGTATTCCGGAAGTACAACTTCCTTGGTAAACCGTGACCAACGCCAAGACTGGTTCAAGCGAACATTGGCCAAGGCTTGCTATGCCGCCAGTAACCGACAGCATATTTTAATGACATTTTTTCAGTAAACTTTTCCAATCAACAATAGTGAACATTCGACACAAGTTCGATTCGATTCAAATTACACAAGAATTTCAACAAAGATACATTCAAAAGACTAAGTTTGCTTACCGAAGTGCGGCCCTCCGTAAATATCAGATGGAAGGGAAAAAAAGAGATAAACATACACTGTGTCCACGGATGGGGTTTTAAGGGAGAAAGACATTTTTATTTGTTGTTTCAGTGAAAAATGTCATGCTTGATAAAAAGTTTTGCTTGTTTTGAAACCAAATGAAATGGAATAGAACTCAAGTTCCTAAAATTATTAATTTTTGCACTGCTTTCGGAAATGTGATAATAATCTAGTGTGACGTTCGCTTAATAATTCAATAATGATTCGAAACAGCGTTTACCAATTTAAAACTATTTATCTACTCTATTTTTTTGGAAAAATATACATCCTCTTATAAGCTTTGTCTAATATGATGAGAAGCTATCATACCGTCTTTCCATAGGAACTTTGTATTGAAAGGGGTCCAGCACATACGAATAAACTTCCTGATTTGAAGTTTCCTCCAGAAATTACTGCCCGATTATTCGATCTGGTGCAATTTCCCATCAAACCAACTATGGGATTGAATCCTGTTATGAGGATTTTCACTGGCCCAATACCGACAATTTAATTCCGCGTAACGAGTATATCTTAATCTGAATATTTCTCATCGAAGAGTTGCATTTCATAGTTGTACCATCCCCCATGCCATATTGAGATTTTACAAGATATACTGCGGAAAAAGAAGAACAATTTAAAAAGTATTCACCGAATGTTTCTTCATAAAGAATGACATCATTCACTTGAGGGAAGTATTTTATTGCTGAAGGTATATGTAATGTAGTAAGTGGGCGCTTATTAAAACATAAGAAATATACAAACGTTTCATATTATCAGAAGATTGTGTAATTTGTAGACAAAAATATTATCATCAC